>PVIA01004277.1:0-142867 GCA_004024845.1 Tonatia bakeri
ACAGGCCTGCTCCATTTGTCCCTTCCCCCAACCCACACCTGGGACAGGGGTGGCGAGGACATCCTAATATTTTCTGAACACCTTGAGTTCTGGACTCCATCACAAATCCTTCTTTTGCGGGGGCCCCCTGGCTGCACCCTCCTATGGTAATGTACTTACCCTTTTTTTGTTAAGAGAGTTAGAGTTAATCAGATATGATAATCATAAAGCTGTTCATGTGGCTGCCTGTTTTGGAAATGGACTTCAAAATTTCTGCAGGGATTTTGGAGAGCACACAAAGTGGTAACTTTGTCATAAGCATCACCAGCAGGTGGCAGCAGTTCCCACGCTGTAAAAATGCAGTAAGTGGTTAAGGCTGGCATTTTGTTACAGAGCAGTTTTATTCCTGGGATTGTAATTTTCCTCGTTGTGTTTCATTATAGAGTGTTATACACATTGGTAGGTAGAGTGGCATCTGATGAGACCAACAAGGCAGGAACAAGAGTCTCACCAGAATCTCTAAAGCCACTTAAAACTGTGCTTGACCCCTAGTGGACATCTAATTGTTATGTAGGAAGGTGTCACTCCTGCGAATAGCTTATCTGCAGCTACTGAAGTAAAGAAAATAAGTTGTAGAGTAAACTATAGCTGAAGCCTGAAGTAGGATGGGGAAATTAGGACACGGGGTGCCCTCTGGTAACAGCAGCCCCTGAACTTTGGCTCAATAAAAAACTTGGCCACCAAAGCAGGCTGAGGGTCTGTAGTCAGAAGGCTGGCTTTGAGGATGTCTTTAACAAATGTTTATGATGACTGTCAACTCTCAGCACCCACAGTCCAGTCTTTGCACAGTTACTGAGGCTGCCTGAGAGGTACCACCCCAGGGAGTCCCGTATTTCTCTAAGCTGGAAGATGCTTTGGAGAAGACTGCGCACAATGAAAACTTAGTGGGACTCTGGTGCCAGAGTTGCTGAGTACAAAGTCAGCACATTTACTTCTTTTCCTTGCTTGGTGCTCTTTCTTTCCCCCTCACTGAATCGACAAACAAACAAAACTAACATTAATACAATATAAAGGCGTATAAATTTAAAAGATGATGGTGTCTTACTTTAAATTCCATTCCATGTCCTGTAACCTATTGTGTTTCCTAGTACTTATTACTTAATTTAACAGTATTTACTGAGTATCTCACAATGGGCCTTACTATTTATCTAGGTTCTGAAAATGTAGCAGTGAAGAAAACAGACAGATCTCCCTGTCCTTGTGGAAGTTGAACTCTGGTGGACAGAGACGATCATGAAGCAAGTCACATGGTTCATCAAAAGACAAGCACTGTGGAGAGAAGTGGGGGGAGCGTGTAGGGGTCAGGAGGCAGTGATGCTGGGATTTTAAAGAGTGGAGAAGGCTTCATCAGATAGCACTTAAATAAATGCTTGGCAGTATGGGACTGAACCCCGTGGACACCTGGGAGAAGAGAGTCCAGGCAGGGGGAGCTTCGAGCCAAAGCCCGTGGGATAGGAGCACGTTAGGGGGCTCCAGGGACAGTATGACGACCAGTGAAGGCTGGACAGACCAAGGAAGGGAGATTAGTAAGAGGTGGGATGGGAGTAAGAGGTGCAGACTGCCTACGGCCTTGTGTGAAATTTGGCTTCTACTTGGAGACAGGAGCCTTTGGAGGGCTTTAGCAGAAGTGTGGTAGGGTCCGACTTACACTTTAGGGAAGTGGGGTGAGCAAGGATTGAAAGACCAATGAGGAGACTACTGTGGTAACTCAGGTGAGAGGTTCCAGTACTTGGAATCTTGAGAAGTGGTCAGATTTTGTTCTTACCTTGAAGGTAAAATAAAGACATGCTGATAGATTGGATGTATGATGTGAGAAAGCAAGGCATCAGAGTTGATTTCTCGGTCTTTTCGTCTGAGTAGTTGAGACAGAGAAACCTGTAGGTAGTATAGGTTTGCAGATGAAGATCAGGAGTTTAGTTGTGGACAGGTGAGTGTGAGATGCCTTGTGGTTATCTTAGTGGAGGCAGTTGGATAACCAAGGAGGCAGTTGGATATTGTAGCCTGGAGTGAGAGAGAGAGAGAGAGATTGATTGATTCAGGATGGAGATCTAAGTGCGAATGACCCGCCCAGAATGACCAGTCGGACTCTAACACCCCAGTCACCCCACCTGTGGCTTTTGCGCTTGAAATAAACGTATTTGTGGGAATAAACATATGGGTGGTATTTAAAGCCATGAGACTAGATGGGATTACCAAGGGAGTGAGCTGTATAAAGAGGTCCAGAAACTGAGTTTTGGGTCACACCACATACTAAGAGGTCAGGATTATGAGAAAGAGCCGGCAGAGGAGATGGAGAGTGGACAACAAGGGAGGAAAACCAGTAGAGTGTGATACGCTGGAAGCCATGCCATGTTTGAAGGAAGGAGTGGCCAGCTGTGTGAGTCGCAGCAAATAGGTCAAGTAATAGGATCTGTAAGAGTGGACTTAGCAACCAGTGCAGAGGTCATCGGTGGCTTTAACAAGTGCTCCTCCGGTAGAGGGGAGGTGAAAATCTGGAGTGTTGTTTTGAGGAACAATGGGGCATCCTTACAAGAAAAAAGCTGAGCAGACTGAAAATCAACTTTCCGTAGATCCATCAGAGAACTGAGGTTACAGACCACCACAAAAACTAGAGGCAGGAAATTGCAGAAAATTACAGATAGGATGACCTAAAGCAGAGGCTGCTGGAGCTGTTAGTCAGGATTTAAATGAATTGCTGGAGGCTGAGAACCAACTAGCCTGAGAGTTAAAACTCCTGGGAACTAGTTTTCGTGGCCCCCACACCTTAGTGAGTTTTACCTCCAGAAGTTCCCCTAGGTTCTCACTGTAAAGATGGTAGAAATTCCCATGTAGCCATTTAGAAATACCCTGGAAGGTTTGTTTCCATGGTGGAAGCCTGCCCTCAGGGCTGGAGCCTTCTGTGACCAACAGGTAGGGTAATGGGATGGCTTGAGCCCCCTCCAGCCTTCCTGTCTCACATAAGGTGGGGGAGAAAGGCCAAGAGGCTTTGAAGATCTCATCCCAGGGACTCGAGCCCACTAAAAACAAAAACAAAGCCCCCCAAACAGATTTAATCATAAGATTATTGAATGCTGCTTCTGCCTAATACCATACCACCAATAAGGCTCCAGGATTACAACAGCAGATTACAGCTTTTAGGAGCTGTGAAACAGACTGTTGTAAGGAGTTTCTAGGGAAACTCAAAGACAGCAGTGGAGACAAAAACAAGGCAACTGAAGCCTCTGACACCTACAGCAGACATTAGGTGCAGGCTAGCTGCTCGCCAGATAAACGTAGACCCTCATGCTTGACAGACCCAGGCAGGCTTAGGAAACCGCCTGCTGACTCCACACAGAATATTGTAACTCCAGACATTTTGTAACAATAAAGGGGATCAGAAAATGAGGCTATTTCAGGAGGGAGCAGACAGACAGACAGACGTGTAGATAAGATTGTGGTCAGCTTATCTGGCACAAAAGGCTGCAGCAGTACCCAGAGGCTGACAAGGGGTACAAAGAACAATGGTCAGCGGAAACGAAGCATGGCGATTAGCTCCAGCCAATGACATCCCCACACCTCGACCCAGTGGCCCAGAGTGACCAATCAGACACCAACACCCCAGTCACCCCACCTGTGGCTTTTGCACTTGAAAACCCCACCCCAAGGACAGTGGAGCTGAGTCTTAACCTCCATTGGTTGGTTCTCCAACCTCCCTTGGTTGGCTCCACTTTCCCCTCTTTTTCCCCCTAATAAACCCTGCTCCTTAGCTCACTGCATCCTTCTGGTTTCTTGAACTACTCTGACCTAACAACGCTTAAAGGCCTGTTTACCTCAGTTCCTGTTACCCAATACATCAGGTCCACCTTTCCATATAAATTATAAGGATGCTAATAGGCAGGGGGAAAGTCTGAAGAAACAAAGCAAACATCAGAACCAGACTCAGATATGGCAGAGATTTTAATAAGAGTTATCAGAAAAGGAATTTAAAATAACTATAATGAATATGCTAAGGCCTCTGATGGAAAAAGGACAACATGCAAAATCAGATGAGTAATGTAAGCAAAAGACGGAAACTCTTAAGAATTGAAATGCTAAAAAAAAGCATTAGGAAAAAAAGTAAAGGAAGAAATGAATGCCTTTGATGGGCTTATTAGTAGGCTGAACGCCACAAAGGAAAGAATCAATGAACTTTCCTTAGAAACACCCCAAACTGAAATTTAAAGAGAGAAAGGAATGGTGGAGATGGGGGAAGGTACAGAATATCCAAGAACTGTGAAACAATTACAGAAGGTATAGCTTATGCATATTGGGAATCTTCCCATATTTCCCATATGTAGAATGGGAAGATTAGAGCCAGAATATTGTAACTCCAGACATTTTGCAACAATAAAGGGGATCAGAAAATGAGGCTATTTCAGGAGGGAGCAAACAGGGTTGAGTTTTGTTTTTAAAGCCTGTTTTGTACGCTCATAGGAGTGATCCAGGAAAGAAGGGCAATTTGGTGCTGCAGGTGAGAGAGTCTTGCTGGAGGTGGGCCTCCAAGGAGGCAAGAGAAGATGGCATCTAGTGTGCAAGTGGAGGGACTGGCCAAGGAGCAAGTACCAGGGAGAAGGCAGAGTATGAGGGCAGGGCTGGCTGGTGGGTGTGTGTGATGGCAGAAGCTTGTTCTTTCCCGACTGCATCTACTTTCAAGGTCGTCAGCTGTGAAGCAAGCAGGGGTTGGAGGCTGGAGACCATGTGCATTCATCTTCGAGGAGACTGAGTGGACTAGGGCAATACCGTGTGCTTGCCCACTGGTTTTAAGGGCACCCTGGAGGTCCAGATTACTGCATTGTTTTACCTACCCATCGTTACATAACTTAGCATTCTGTCACAGGATGTCCTATCAGCAGCTTACCAGTGCTTCACTAGCATCTACCATAGTGAGGGTTTTGGTTCCCAGGAAAGAGGCATCAAATTTGCAGTTAGATCTGAGTAGGCCAATTGGGTAATCCATTATCATATAATACGCTACTTTTCCCCCTGGTTATTATATATGATCACTAGTTTTGGGTGCCTTCTAGAAATCAGGGCACTGATAGGGACAGGGTAGAGAAGTATTTAAAGTCTGCTTTCATGAAGCTTGCATGTAGTAGGAAACAATCGTGCCACATGGAAAAGTTCTGAGTAAGTAGAGTAGGGAGGGGCGAGGGAATGGGGATTGCTGCTATGTGTCGGAGGGCCAGGGATGGTCTGATACATGGCATTCGAGCAGAGATCTGAGGAAGTTAGGGAGTGAGCCATAGAGACATCTGGGGGGAGTAGTGGGCCAGGCTCTGGTATCCATCTCTGCTTTATAAATAGATTTAATAGAAGAGGTGACACATTGGTGTCAACATGCTGCTACTGTAACTTTAAACACATTCTATCCACTCTTCCTGAAATACAACTCCATTATCTTTTTCCTTTTGAGGTGTCAGATTTGGGGTTTCAGACTCAACTTTTTCTACTTAGCTATACTTAATATTTCTTTATTGATCCGTTCGTCACAACCTGGCCAGTGGGAGGTGCAGTGAACAGGCTGCTTTGTCCTCTCAATACTGCCTCATTTTTTAAAGCACCTTTATCTTCTGGCAAGAAGATATTCCAGGCCCACTGTGATCCCTGCCCAGAACAGGTAGTGAGCTCCTGTCTCAGGAGCCCCCAGTCCTGGTGTCAGAGGCCCAGGCTGGCCTGGGGTTATTCCCAGGGGAGCCGGTCGTAGCGGGAAGACACGGCTGTTGAGCCACCAGGGTAACATGGGCCCAGGAGAAACCGACCTTCCTAAGGTCTGGAGTTCATGCAGACCTCTCCAGTTTGGCTGTCGTCACTAAATCCCTTTTCATTTCATTCTAATACAACTTTTTCTATAACATACCTACCTAAAATGAATCCCTTTTTTACTAGATAAACAAGACAGCATATTCACATAATGGAATACTCTTTGGCAATAAAAAGGAATGGACTACTGGTCCATGTTATAGAAACCTCAAACACACGTAGAGTGGAAGTCAGCCCCAAACAGGCCATGCTGTGGCACTCTTCACATGAGATGCCCAGAAAAGGGAAATCTGTACCGTTTACGTGAGACGTCCAGAAGAGGAAAATCTGTAGACAAAGCAGACTGGGGGTCGCCTGGGCTGGGATAGAAGTCAGGGCTTTGGGGGCAGAGAAATGGGTTGTGGTGAGGACTCCCACAGCCCCATACGTGAACTTAATACAAATCACTGAATTTATATTAAAAGAGGTGAATTTATGGGCATGTAAATTATGTCAGCATAACTTACAAAAAAATTAAACCTTTTTGCCAACTTCAGCTGGTTATATTGACCCAAGATGTTCCATTATATTGATTTTTAACTAAAAACAAACAAAAAAACCCAAACCTACTTTCCATACCATGTAGTTTTTCTCTCTCCTGGTCACACATCTGCCTGATTTCTAAGAGCCGCATCCTCGTCTGGCTCCCAAGTACTAGAACGTGACAATTCATTGCTGTTCTGTTCATTCCTGCCATTGTTCACACGAGCTTCGTTTTTAGGAAGTATTTTTCCCCCCAGTAAATGAGAAAGACCAACAGCCGCTGTGGCCATGGTCCCGCAGCACCGTCAAGGGGGTGAGATCGTGTCTACCAGCTGTTCCCCAAATACCTATGAACCCAGACCACCTTCTGATCTTTCTGGGGGGTAGGGGGGTGTTGGTGAGGGAAACCCACAAATGACACATTTGAAAATACTGGATTTAATAGAAAATGTCACATTGTAAACACTGATCTGTTAGCTTAAAATAGAACAACAGCACAATCACGTTTGAAAGGGGGCCGGCAGGGCAGGGTGTTT
Organism: Tonatia bakeri; assembly: GCA_004024845.1. Taxonomy (NCBI): domain Eukaryota; kingdom Metazoa; phylum Chordata; class Mammalia; order Chiroptera; family Phyllostomidae; genus Tonatia; species Tonatia bakeri. Next base: position 6,876 of record PVIA01004277.1, read on the forward strand.
GAGGCAGGAAAGGCGACTTCAGGAGCGCTTGTGTGTGGTCTTGGCACTCACCCCTAGGGGGCAGGAGAACATGGCACTCGCGTTGGAACTAAACTCGTAATTGTGTGGCTTGCCCCAGGCCCTGCCCCCCTGGCTGAGCACCATACTGAAAGCGTGACAGTGTCCATGGCCCCAGCGGTCCTTCTCACTGACCAGTCTGTAAGATGGGGAGCCACTCTGAGACCTGGGGATCTTGTCTGTAAGACCTGGGGAACAGAGGGCTCCAGTGGGAAAAGGGCTTCCTCCTTCCTCCTGGCGCTGGAGGGTCCCTGCAGGAGAGGGTTTGACGTCTCTGGGCACCTTGAGGCTCTGAGTTTATCAGCAAAGCCTCCCCTTAACCCTATCCTCCCAAATCCTCCCCCAAGGAGTCCTCAGAGTTCATGGAAAGGCCAACTGAGAGAGAAAAAACTGAGGAGAGAAAGTACGCGGCCGTGTTCCTTTCCTGGCACTTGTTGCTGAACGGGGATCTGCCCCTTCTGCTGACTGTAGACATTGAGGATTTGTTCATTCGCCTGGAACAGTGACTCTCCAGTGGCAGGGGCCTGCTCAAGAGGGGCCCTCAAGCCCCTCAAAGAGCCTTTGTCCATCCCCCCGAACTGAGAATCTGCACATGATGGTAGGAGTTCCCCACAGGAGTGTGCTGTACATGTGAAGCATCACAGGCAGAACAAAAAGCTAAAAACCCCTAATTTCTCTGGAGCAGATATCAAAATTATGGAGTGATTTTTTCCCTGATTGTTACAAACAAGTCATTTTTCCCGTAGCTAAACTCCACGACCAGACCTCATGCTGTACCGCCGGGAATGGTGAGTTCAGTCATTTATCTGGAGTAACCGCACTGGACTGAAGAAACACAAGTCTGTCCCTCGTGTTCGTCCCCACAAGGTCCTGGACGGCGGGATCAGTGCAGGCTAATCGCTGTACGGTTTCTTAGAAGACTGGCTTTTCTCTGTTTCCTTCTCTTTGATGCTGTACAAGGGGTCCACCAACTTGTTATGAACAAGCATTAAACCTACAAAAAAATAGAAAACAAGAAGCAGTCAGTGCAGGTGGGGACAGAGTTCCACGACCGCCAGCCCTAACGTCTGGGAGTTCTCAGACTTCGTCCTAGAACCGACACGCCAGACGACGCACGCCCTCAGCCCAGGGAGAGAATCCACGGGACTTGGTAAATGCTGCCTCTAGGATGACCACTAAAAGGCTAATCTTTCCAGCAAAGAACAAATTCCTAATTTTTATGCTCAGGAAACGAGGACTGTCGCACACGTCTGCTTAAAGTCCTGTGTCCTTTTAGGTGGAAGAACAAAAGACCCTTGGGACAGTCGGCGCCTTCCCCATGGGAAAGGCCTATGTGAGCTGGCAGGTGCCCCGAGGCCCACTTTCTTCTTCCTTTTCGGAGCTAACAGCTCTCCAGAAACAGATGGGCTCACACTGTTAGGGATGGACGAGACATGACCGTACTCAGAGACAGGGTCTGCTTTTTATTAAAGCCAGAGCTGACGATTAAAATGCCCAGAGCACGAACGCTAGATCCACTTGCACTGCCGGCACGTCCAAACCCCGCCGCCTACTCCCTGACCCGCCCCTCCCTCACCTTTGAAATACTTGACGGTCTTCACCTTCAGCTCCAGGGTGGCGTCCTCGTCGCACACAAACACGGTGCGGGGGTGCTGCTGGAAGGCGGACACGGTCCACATGTGGTTCACTCCCTCTTCGATGGCTTTGTACAGAGCGAACGCCTTGTGGGCGCCTGTGATGAGGATCATCACCTGGGGCCGGAGAACAAGCCCGTGACGGGGGGCGGGGGCAGTGAGCCGGGGGTCCAGGCACCTGGACTCGCGCGTGGCCACCCCAAGCGGCTGTAAGGACTATGCTGTTTCCATTGCAAGCTGTTCAAGTGCAACGCACACTGTGCTCTGGGCCCGCCGTGCGCTGTCACACAGGTACTCTGGGTGGGGAGCATCGTTACCCTGTTGTTCTATGATAAGGAGAGGGGCTGGGGTTGGGGGGCAGGGGTCAGTAACTGGCCCCAACTGGTTTCTGACCCTAAGTGCATGCTCCTACCACGGAGCCACAGTGCCCCCCGCCCCTCTGGTGGTGCCTGCGAGTCCCTGTGCACAGACATGCCACACAAGGGCCCACCTCTCACCCCGCCCCGACACTGGGTTCCTGGCGGTCCTAGGCTGAGTGAGTTTTCACAATCACAAACAAAAGATGGGTCCCACCTGCCAGGGGCCTCGAACACTGCTGAGAGTCACCTGAGTGGTAAGGTCCAGTCCCAACAAGGCCGCACCTGAACCTGGTCACTCTCAGTTCCGAGCATTAGAGACCTGCTAATGTGACTTGGGGTGATGCTTCTTGTTTAAATAAAACAAGGGCACAGGCTCTCTTCAACAGTTAAAACACCAAGAAAGCGAGTGCCAGCCGGTGATTGTAAAGCTCTCAGCTCTGTGGATTTCCTTCGTTGTAATTCACTTGTATCGTGGAGCTGCGAACAGGACTCACTAGTCCTTTCTCAACAGGTGAGGAACAGAGGCACAGAGAGACTATGACTCTTTGTGTGGGACCCCAGATCTAACTCTGGAAGAGAGGATCTCCGATTTCCAGCCCCAGCTCTCTCAGGTGCGGGCACACTAACGCGACAGGGAGGGCTCACAAGCTGCAAGGCCAAGACCAGCGGTGCCTGCCCCAGGCTCTGGTTCAAGGCGACCCAACAGAGACCTGGCACCATCACACGTTTCATAGACGTTCACTCGAGACGGAACCTTTTTCACTGGCTTAGATGTTTGCTTACAGACTTGGGCAAAGCAGCTTAAAGCTAAAACATCTTTAGCTACTTCTCATTAAGGATACCCCGGGAAGAAAAAACAGAACCACAAAAAATTCAAATGTTACCCAACTTTCTAGGGAAAACCTTACTAAGTTTAGTTTAGGACACTTAGATTTCAATACCACTTTTCTGCATTTATGAATCCCTGAACCCCAGTGCTATAGCCACAAACATCCTGGGGACACAGCGGGCTCGCTTCAAACACCCTTTGCCAACTGCGGGGACCCGGAGGGCCCCTCACATTCAGCCATCAGTGGCGCTGGGCCCCTCTGCCCGAGAGAAGCCCCTTCTGGGTGCACGAGCAGAGGCCAGGGTGCCTGCGGTGCCCCGGGCGGCCGGTGCTCACAGGAGCCGCCTCGCACTGGGAACAGTGGTTCCCGCCAAAGAGGAAGGAGGAACTGTGCAGGGTCAGTAAGGACTTTGTCCTTAGTTACGTCTTCATTTTGAATACAAGTGCATTCAGGGGGTACCTGCACAGTTAGAAGTTTTGAACAAAAAGGCCAGTTGACCCCCTAGCGAAGGCCTGTGGACCCCTTGTGCCCTTACCTCCCTGGCATCCATGACAGTGCCCACGCCCACCGTCAGGGCCATGGTGGGCACCTTGGCGAGATCTCCGTTGAAGAACCGAGCGTTGGCCAGGATGGTGTCCATGGCCAGCGTTTTGACACGAGTCCTGGACACCAGACTGGAGCCCGGCTCATTGAAGGCAATGTGTCCGTCGGGGCCGATGCCTGCCCAAGAGAGACGGTTAGGGCAGCCCTGTCAGTGCCAGGGACCCATGGCTGCCAGGGTGGACTCCCCCCCCTTCCCCCTGGGGTCTGCAGAACTCTCTGAAAACCCTGTCTCTCCTCTCCTTCACCCCTGGGCAGGTGCACAAAGCACATGATCTTCCCCTCCACCCCCCCTCCTGCCCATTGGGAACTTGCTACCACCCTCAAAAAGCTAAGCGAGGGGCCCTCCAAATAGCTTCTGCTTCCCCAGATAACCGAAGTGCAACCTCCCTCTCTCTCCTGCCAATAGCCAGGGGTCCTGCTACCCAGACAGAGTCACAGTGAATAACACACACACAGGGCCTGGACAGGGGCTGCCAAGTCTATACAGTCTCAGAACGTGAGCGTTCTGGCCTCTCCCCATCTTGAAGTAAAGTTAAACATAGAACAGTAAAAAGGAGTCCAGCTTCACACCCCTGTGAGTGCCCCCAGAGCTGGCAACAGACGGCAATGTGAGAGGCCAGCCCAGGGCAGGAGCAAGGGCACAAATCCAAGAGGGGGACCCCCTAGGTTCCTGCCGTGTCTCCACTACTCTGGCCAGCTAACCGTGGGCAAATCACAAACCTTCCCTGGAGTCCACCTGGCTATCGATGGTGTGCATGGGCTGAGTATGGAATCTTCTGGAACTACATAAGCCTGTGCTTTTAATTGTTTAGGTAAGTCCCATGACTGAGCTATAAAATTTTAAGATTGGGGATAAAACCTCAGAGCCCAAACTCACTGTTCTCCATTTACACACACGCACTGAAGTGCAGGAGGTGCCGAGGTCGCGCAGCTGCTGAGCAGAACCAGGGCAGGGAGCTGGGGGCCCCTCCGCCTTCCCTGCCTTCCCTGCCTCCCCAGGGTAATGAGGGCCTGGCACCGGCACAGAGAGAAGCAGCTGTCTGAGACAGGTGTGCGTGCCGACCAGGCCGGGTCTGGCCTCAATGGCGCAGTGTCGAGCTCACCTCCCACAAATAGCTCGATCCCGCCTGCAGCCTTGATCTTCTCTTCAAAGGCATCGCACTCAGCCTGCAGGTCGGCCGCGTTCCCATCCAGAATGTGGGTGTTTTCTGGGTGGATGTCCGTGTGCTTGAAGAAGTTGTTCCACATGAAGGAGTGGTAACTCTCTGGGTGGTCCCGAGGAAGACCTGTGGGGCCATGGCCACGCTCAGTCCTGCCCAGGCTGAACCACAGCCTTCCTCCCCAGGGGCGTGCCAGGATGTCCCCGGGGCCCCCAGAGATGCTCTCAGGGAAATGCCAGGCAGGGAGCCTTGGGCGCCAGCTCTCCGACCCTCACCCTCGGGGACAGGCTGAGCTGACACCCTAAGTGTCTACCCACCACCACCACCCATGACTATAGGACGGGGCCTGAGGAATTCCCTTGTTCTGGCCTCCTTTTCACAAGTGAACAACTGCAAGCTGGGGGAAAGGGTTACTCCGGGCCACTGCGGGTGGCTTAGGCCCATCCGGAATGCAGGCAAGCACACCCCTCGCCCTGTGCCTTCAAACCCCACCACTCACCCCCAGGGGTACCTGCTCAGCCTGAACCCCAGCCCAAACACCGGGTGTTAGAATTATCTCAGGGCTTCTCAAAAGAGATTTTTTCATCCAAGAAGAAAAAGAATGTTTAAAGTAAGTATTTAATGTTTAATAACATTAAGAATGTTCACAGTCAGCCTTAAAAAGGAAATTGTGACACCTGCTACACCATGGATGCACCTCAAGGACATTACGTGAAATGAACTAAGTCAGTCACAAAAAGATGAGCGCTGGGTGACTCCAGTGCTGAGAGGAAGCGTGAGCGTCAGACGCAGAGAGACGGGGAAACAGTGGGGCGGGAGGGGCGGGAGTTGGGGAGCTGGCGCCCGACAGGTGCAGAGTTCCGTTTCACAGAATGAACACAGTTGTGGACGGTGGCTGAGCAACAACATGCACGTGCTCCCCTCCCAATGGCCCTGACAGGCTGGGGAGCTAGAGGGTGGACACCGGAGAGCATCTAGACACAGACCTGGGGACCCCGGCCACCATCCCGGCTCCCATCATCTGTTTTGTAAAGAAACGACGTGGAACTGGGGAGGAGGCAGAGGACAAAATGCCTGAATATCTGTTAAGTGCTTACTTTAAACTCAAGGCTTCCACATCTATTCTATCATTTCATGCTTATGGCCTAGGAGGTCAGTTCTATTAGCCCCATTTTATAGCTGAGTCAACCAAGGCCTGGAAGAGATCGGTATCGCCAAATGTCACGGGGTTCCTGAGACATCCAGGGCTCAGCCTGTGGGGGGAGGAGGATGGACTCTCCTGGAATCAGGTAAGTATCGAAAGGGAAAGACTCACCCACGTACTCGTCCATGTTGAAGGTCTTCACATATTTGAAGGACAGGTCTCCATTCTTATAGTACTCGATTAGCTTCTTGTAGCAGCCGAGTGGGGTGCTCCCTACAAGAGAGGCCGAAGCCATGAACACCCTTCACCCCCAGCTCCCAGAAGCCCAGAGGGCACCCGGGAGTGAGTTACATCTGGGGTCTCCCCAAATGCTCCGGTCTAGTCGTACATCAGTTGCTAGTTTACTGCCCGTGTCCCCGGCAGACGGGAAGCTCCGGAGGGGCGGAGCCGTGTCTGTTTTGTTCACTGCTAGATCCCCAGCATGCAGCATGCTGATGACCGGAATGACTGTAATCAGTACTCGAGTGGACATCCAACTCAATTACTGACACGACACTCCCTGAGCAACTCCTATGTGCGTGACAGGGATGCAGAGGCGCAAGAGACACGGCAGCCACCCTGGAAGAGCTCGCTGACTCGGAGTGGGGACAAGAGGCTGCAGTGTCAGCCGTGCCACGGACGAGCACAGGCCGGTCTGCGGGTTCACGGGAAACTTCCCCAAGGAGCAGCAAACTTCCGGTTGAGTCTTATTCAAGTCAGTTATAAAACATAAAAAAGTTATAAAACATAAAAAAACACATGCACACAGAAAGACAGGAGGATCGCTGCAGACTGCGACTAAAGATTAGCAGAAGGCCACATGGGACATTGGATTTTTTAAGTTATAAAAGATAAATGTGGACAATTACAAAAAAATGTTTAATATAGTATGTATATTAGATAGCATTGTGGAATGATTTTTAATTTTCTTAGGTGTGATAATGGTATGTGGCTCTATAAGAGAACGTCCTTAACCAAGTGGATAGATGCTGAAGGATTTAGCAGTAAAGTGTCAAGATGTCTAGAACTTACTTTCAATCAATTCAGAAAAAAAAAAAAATTGTGTGTGTGTGTAGCTAGAACATAAGCCAGAAGAGATGAATACAAATGTGACAAAAATGTTAATAATTGGTGAATCTAGGTCAACAGTATAGTACTAACTGTCTCTTCAGCTTCCCTGAATATTTGAGATTTTTAAGAGAAAAATAACCCCGCCCAAACCAGATGACTCTTTCTGTCACTCACCAACAACTTCACTCGGAGCAACAACCAGTCCTAACAAAGGTTCTGCATAACCTGGCTCCTGCCTACCTCTCCCCGCCTTACTCGTCCTGCTCCAAGCAATTCTACCCCAGGGTCTTTGCACACTCCTTTTGCCAGCAGTGCTCTTCCTTCAGGTGTCTGCACAGCTACATCTCACCTCTGCAGGCCTTTACTCCAAGTTTTCTCAGCTCCTCCTGGCAGCACATCCACACTGCAACCCCCACCCCTGCTGGGGCCCCTCCCTGTCCCCTTCCTCGCTCCACTGGTCTTTTTCCTTTGTATCACCATTTAACGCACTCTATACTTTGCTCATTAACCTGTTTATTATCTCTCTCCTCCACTACAATTTAAGTTTCAGAAAAGCAGCAATTTGGGTTTTTTTTGTTCATTGCTGTATCGCTAGCACCTACAACAGCCTTTGCCACACAGCTTCCCTGTCCTTCCCCTGGGCTCCATTCACCATCTCATCCCTTTTCCAAACCTCTAGCCTTCCCATCAATTCTCTGAGCTCCCCACTATCTAGCCAATGAATTCCTTTTCTGTTTAAGTTACCAGAGCTGGTTTCTGTGGTTTCCACCCAGAACGCCATCCAGAGCTTCACTGAACAGAAGGAAGGTTCCAAAGAACCTGTGTGGAAGTGGCGTGCTGGTTTGTATGCGAGTCAGAAAGGGGCCAGGCTGTGGAAGGCCCTGAATGCCACTCTGAGGAGCTCAGATCCGATCCTGCAGTTCACAGGGAACTAGGGAGGGCTTCAGCAGGAGCCCTGACTCTGACCCGGACTTTGACCCAGTGAGAAAACAGGATGCTAGTGCAGCCCCCACGTGGCCCGAGGCACTGGTGGTTTCACAAGTGCTGGCAGACACTGCTCCCACAAACTTCCAGTGCTGAGGTTGGCAAACTGCAGCCCACAGGACAGATCCAGCCTGCTGCTGTCTTTGTACAGCTCATGAGCTAAGAATGTTTTTTACATTTTTTAAAGGTTTTTAAAAATCAGAAGAATATTGCCCTGGTTGGTGTGGCTCAGTGAACTGAGTGCCTGTAGGCAAACCAACAGGTTGCTGGTTTGATTCCCAGTCAGGGCACATGCCTAGGTTGCAGACCAATCCCCAGTAGGGGGCGCACAAGAGGCAACACACATTGATGTTTCTCTCCCTGATCCCTCCCTTCACCTCTAAAAATAAATCAACAAAATCTTTTTAAAAAGATTATGTTGTGACATGAAAATTATACAGACTCAAACTTCAGTGTCCATAAGTAGATTTTGATCAACGCTCATTCATTTATGGATTGCCTATGGCTGCTTGTGAGCTACAAGGGCACAGTTAAGTAGTTGCTACACAGGCTGTATGGCCAGTGGAGTGTAACTTATTTACTGTTCAGCCACTTACATAAAAGACTTGAAGAACCCTGCTCTAGTGGCTAGGCCTTTGGGACAAACCCACCCCACTTCTGAAAGAGCTGGGATATTTGCTTTGAAAAGCTGGAGTCAAAATATCTTCCTATAAAGACAACATTCTGATTTTTCCCCCCAAAACTGGGACTTTTCATGTAGGTCCTGTGTTTAATCAAGCCCCACAGAAAATGCTTTGAGTGACTATCTCCTCAATTCCCCCAAGGAGAGTGGAATTTGCTGGCAGCACTCCAGATGCAAAGAGAAACTCATCATTACATGAAATGTATGCCTTAAGGTATTGGGACTTAATCCTGCCAAGGAGCCTGCAGCTGACAGGGCTGACTTAGGAAGTAGCCAAAAATCAAGTTCTCCCTGCTCCAGGAGTCTTCAGGAGCAGCCAGCACCTGAGCCCTCCCATAAGGGAAGCTGGGCCCTCTGTTTTACCTCTGGGAGTCAGGGGGTTTGTTCACTCACAGTACCAGTAGCTCAGAGCCCTCCTTCCAGTCCCTTGGCTGAGTGAGCCCACCTACTGGCCCCCTTAAATCCCTAATACCTACTCTCCCCCCACCAACCCCCAAACCACGGCACCCTCTCCACCTCACAACGCACCAGTGGGGAGCCCCAGGGTGAAGTACTTGTCTGGTCCTGGGTTAAACTGGATAATGCGGTTCCTGATGTATTTGGCGGCCCACTCGCTGGCCTGAGAATAGTGGTCCAGGATGATAAGCTTCATCTTGTCCTGCAGGCGGCAGGTGACAAAAGGTCTCAGTGGTAATGGTCGGGAGAAAGGGATGCAGGGGAGGAAAGCACTAACTTCCAGTTCAGAGGAACTGACAGCTGGGCCCACTGCCTCCACTCCCACCAGGAGGCGCCGCTGTGGCACAGACCTGGGTTCTAATCTCCATTCCTTCATTTACCTACAGCAGGATCTTGGTCTAAGGACCCAAGTTCTCCGAGACTGAGTTCTCTTATGGGAAAATGGGGACAAAAGTACCTACCTAACAAATTTCAAGACGGTGAACATTAAATGACAGAATGCATGTAACCACAGTATTCAATACTTTGGCCATCTTGATCTTGTAGCTCAGCCCATCCCCCCTTCCCCACCCCTCCAGCCCCACCCGCTGGATATTGTCCACCCACAAGCTCAGGACATAGAGGGGCCGTGGGTTTATGTTGGGCCACTGGGGCCGGTGGGGGGCCATGGGCTTTGCTGGAGAGATGTGTTCTCTCAGTACCGGAGAGGGGTGCTCCCACCGGCCGGCTTTGCTTCTGCGTCTTCAGTTTTCTCCAAAGCACAGACGATAAAGGTAATCGCTCCCGAAGGGAGCGCATTTGCTCCCCCCGCACTGCGCTCAGAGTGGGAAGGCCGGGGCGGAAGTGACTGAATTGGCCGTCGGTGGGATGCAGGAGTGATTCCATCGCCCCTCCGGCCCTGTCTGGGGATGGGGTCCGAACGGATCACTAGGGTACCAGCCCTGGGGTGTCGGAGGCTAGAGCAGCACCCAGACCACGCCCGAGTCCGCCCCTGCCCGCGAAGAGGGTCTTCGGTAGCCCGGCTCCCCACTTACGCACACACCTCCCGCTGCGGCAGCAACAGCGCAGGCCGGCTCGACCCGCCCCGCGCGGGTCACGCGGCCGTGGGTCACGCGGCGCCAGGCACCGCCCACGGGGCAGACTCCGCCGAGGGGACTCGGGTCAGGCCGCACCTAGCCGGCGGCCTTTGACCCCTTGGGCGCCCCTCCCCCCTCTAATGCAGGCCTGGGGCGCGCAGCCCGCGGGGCACGGAGACATTGTTTTGTGCAGGAGGGTGGAGACTTGCAGGTTCAGGTCGCTCTCCGGAACGCAGTCCCCCGGCCCGCCCAGGGGTCTAGGGCTGGGTTTTAGTGCTGGGGGGCGGGGGAGGGAAGGAGGAGCAGAATCCCTTCCTTAGAGTCTCCCGGGGTTGGGCCTGGCTTTGCCTTCAGTTTCTTTTTTTAGATGCCACTTATTTACCTAGATATTACAACTACTGTATTGTTTTAAATATACTTAGTTCTTTTCTGCCTTGTTTTTCTAAAAGCTCATACTAGAGAGAAAATAGGTCCCTGGTCTCTCCCCACCTCAAGGTAACAGTTTAGATTACATTCTAAATGTTTTTCCTTGAACATACATTTTACAGCAACGGGAACGCACAACCCAAGCCGTCCACCATCAGCTAGGCAGCCTTGTTCTCCCATTCCCGCAATTCCCCTGTGTGGACAGCCCCGGGGGTTATCCCTCCCCTTGGCCCAGCTGCTGCTCCAGACCAGTTTTGGGAAGGTTGGTGTAGTCTGGAGAGACCCGGATGAGACAGGCGGTGGAGCTAATCCCTTTACGGTCGGAGGGCGTGTCCTTTGGCTTCAGTGTTGATGTAGTTGGTTTTGAATTCGGTCAGAAATCTCATCTCAGCAGGAGGATTGCAGATGTTTCACAGTGAGATTCCAACTGCAGTCTTCAAACGCATCAGATATCATGGGCCTGGTATGCAGCAGCTGCCTTCAGATCTTTGCAGAAGAGTGACTTCATGTGACTTAAAGAGGGCCTGTTTCTTCTCTGTAGGGAACCAGGACAATGTCCCTGTTAAGCTCTGGAGTCAGACAGCCTGAGGACTAAACAGAAAGACCTGGGTCTGAATACTATCCTAGCCAGTCTCCACTGCTTGAGTGAGTGATTCAAGTCAAATGACTCAACTTCTGTAGCTCTCGATTTTCTTATCTGGAACACAGGAATTTAGTGGGAATTAAGTAAAACTAATCTCATGTGGCTGTTGTGAGTATTAAATGAAGGATCAGCATAGCTTGACATTCCTGGCTAGCCATGATTACCCTTTACTTCCTTCTCCTGTCCTTCCAGCCCATTCTGTAACCCTGGAATGCTCTGTCCCTGACCTCCTCACCCGATTCACACCCCTCCCACTTGGTGCCTGGTTTTAAACCATCGTCTGCACTCATCCTCCCATCCTCTGGTTTTAGAACTAAAGTTGACTTCCCAGTTCAAAGCAGTATGAGTTCATCCATATAGTGGGACATTCTGCACCTCTCGTGCAGATGGATGTTTTTGTATTCTCGAATACGCCCTGGCTTTGAGCAAACCCCTTGTTCCTTTGCCCCCCAAATCCTGCTTGGTTCATGGGTTCAAGTGGGTATGATGGACTTGGCCCTACCAATTAGAGCCCTCCCTGCCCCTGGCTGTGATTGGTTCAGAGCTGGGTAGTCGGGGAAGACACCAACCTAGCAGCCAGTCACAGCCTCCCTTCTCCCTTGCTTCCAGTGCTTCTCCCTTGCTTCTCACCTGGGGGTGGCCAGGTAACCTCGTTTTGGCCACTGAAGTCAAAGGATGGCTTCTGAGAAGATATTTTACTTCCTGAGAAAGTGGAAAAGCCCAGGTGGCAAGAAAATGAGATCTTCCAACAGCTGTGTGAGCCCGCCACCTTGGAAGTGGGTCCTCCAGCCCCAGGCAAAGCCTTTGGAGGACTGCAGGCCTGACCGGCATCTCGAGTATATCTCATGAGAGACACTGAGCCAGAATCGCTCAGCTTAGTTACTCCTGAATTCCTGACCCACAGAAGCTGTAAGATAAAAAAACTTTCTTTTGTAAGCTTCCAACGTGCACAGTATTTGCTTAGGGAACAACAGACAGCTAATACACTGAGAAATTCCACAAGTGGAATGGATAGTTGGCAGGGGAATCAACCCTGATCTTTCTCCCTGGTGCCTGGAAGTGCGTCATGTGACCCGACAGAGACACTCCACTCCTCACCCCCACACCCCCTCCCGTGCTGCCCTCCCGGTGTTTGTGGAATCCCTTGCCAAGGCTTTCCCTGCGCCTTTCTTCCTGTTACTTTACTTGCTGTCTTCTACCTTTCAATAACCAGAGGCTATGTCTTATCCATGAACGAGAGCTGTTATCTCACCTTTGCTTTTTTCCCATACCACCTAGCTCAGTGCCTTGTAAGTAAAAGCCAAAGCCCCACGTGTTTCCTAGTGTTGGGTCTGGAGTCCAATGGGTTCAACTTCTGTACTGACCACTTATTAGCTAGGGCACTTTCTTAATCATTGTGCCTCAGTTTCCTCAACTGTAGAATGGGGATAATAGTAGCTAGTGCAAGAGGTGTTATGAGGATTAAATAAGCTGACACTGGTAAAGCATTTGGAACTGTGTATAATAAGTAGTAATTGCTCAATAAATATCAGTTACTAGGTTGAACCATGTGACAATGCCATTTTTCTGCATCAAAAACTTAAATATTGGCAATTTTGCATAGTTTAACCTGATCTTATTTTTTCACAGTTATATTCAAAGAAAGTCTAACCGACAAAAATAATTAAAATTGACCCTGGCTGGCATGGCTCAGTGGATTGATTGCCAGCCAGCAAACCAAAGGGTCACCGGTTCAATTCCTAGTCCGGGCACATGCCTGGGTTGCAGACCAGGTCCCCAGTGGGGGGTGTGTGGGAGGCAACCACACATCGATGTTTCTCCCCCTCTCTTTCCCCCTTCCTCCCTCTCTCTAGAAATAAATAAAGTCTTTTAAAAAACAATTAAAATTATTGATGTCTCTAGAATAATATCAGAGCGGATCCAAATCAGAGTAACTTAAAATCTCCCTTGCCTCATCCCTCTTAACTGCTACCGGGAAATCGTTCTCCACATTTATTCTAAACTCCTAACTAAAGCATCTCTTTGCTCCCACCCCATCCCACAGAACCAGCCCAAGTGGGTTCCCGCCCTGCCCTCCCTTCAGTTTACCTCCGTTCTCTTTCTTAGAGTTTATTTCTCTCCGTCCTTTGCAAGGCAAGTGCCTTGGTTTGGCTTCTCGGTGGTCTCATCCTCTCCTCAGCTCAAAAACTCAGTCGTGAAACGGCCAAACACGGTCTTCTTAGCAGAAGACAGGCAGAAGCTGAGAAGGCATAATTCCTTTGTTCTTTTTCAAAACTTTTCATTGCGGTACAAACTGTAACATAAAGTTTAACGTCCTAACCATGTGTAAGTGTACGGCTCAGTGGCATTAAGTACCCGCACATGGCTGTGCAGCCAATCTCCGGAACGCTCCCGCTGAAACTCTGTGCCCATTAGACAACAGCTCCTCCATTCCCCCTGCCCCAGCCCTGGCACCCCCTATTCTACTTCTTTCCCTGTGAGCTTGATTACCCTAGGTACCTCACATACGTGGAATCGTATAGTAGTTGTCCTTTTGAGGCTGGCTTATTTCATTTAGCGTAACATCCTCAGGGTGCCTCCATGTTGTAGCAGATGTCAGAACTAACTTCCTTTTAAAGGCTGGAAATCAATCCATTACGTGTATACGCCACATTTTGTTCATCCATTCATCTGTCCTTGAACACTTGGGTTGCTTCCCTCTCTTGGCTATTGCAGAATTCCTTTTAAAGGGGTGGATAATCAGTAATTGTCCACAAAATCAGTAATTTTGGGCTTCGTCACAAGGGAAAAACAATATCACGAACTGCACAATTGTATGGTTCAAACATTCCATGGGAAAGCAGGTCAGAGCCTCGAGAGGGCCGTGCAGAGCCGAGTGGGACAGACGTGGGTGGCCGAGGCAGGGCCCGGCGGCTGCGGAGCCACAGTGCCAACTCTGACTCCAGGCTCTCCCACTTCCTGACTGGGTAACGTCTGGTAAGTCACTTCACTCCTCGGTGCCCAGTTGCTTCATCCACATAAAAGTTAAAACAGTATTTTCCTTAAACTATGTACTTTTGTCACCAAGAATAATTACCTTAGGAAGGAATAACTGATTTAATACACGGGAGACAGTAGGTCCTTGCTTGGCACAGTCAGCCATTACTGAGAGTCATTGTTATGACGAGGGTTTCGAGATGGGCCTTAATGGCCTCAGAATTTGGTCACTGGAGAGAAGGGTGGAGGCGTTACAGAGGGAGATGATGATCAAAGGTGTGAAGGCGCAGCACACCCAGTTAAATTAGAAGATTTCTAATTGCCTATGCATGCCCACTTTGAGATAAAAGAAAAATACTGTGTGAGACATACTTACTCTAAAAACATTTGCTGTTCATCTGGAATAAATTATAAGTGTCTAAATTACAGACCTCTTCCAGTGTATATCCCTGGGGATTTGGCTCTCCTTAATAGGTCCTTGTTTTGCAGCATTTGCTTTTGAAATTCCTCCAACTTATAGTTGACGGCCATTCGCATCTTTACATGGTTTCTGCAGTGGTCACATCCAACTTCTTGGGTCCTTGGTCATTGAACGTTCATCAGTGAGAAACTGTAGCCAGCATTAGCATTATGAGCCGGTAAATGGAGCATGTGCTGGCGTGACACTAAGGCCCCTGAGACTTGCTCTTCACATGGGGTGGCTGGAGCACATGCTCCCGTCTTCCGTAGCATGGCCGCTTTTCCACTCTTCAGGATGACACCGCATTTCCTGATCAACAACTTCTTTAAATGTCCACCAAGAAAAAGGAGCACCGTCATCAATTTTTGTTCCTTTTTTTCTTCAGTGCTGCACATGATGATTCCGCGTGTCCCTGTGCTGAGAGAGGACTCAGTAACATCCATGTAAAAATAATTGAATTTTCTTTTGCCCTGGCTGGTGTGGCTCAGTGGTTGAGTGTTGGCCTGTGAATCACAGAGTCGCCAGTTTGATTCCCAGTCTAGGGCACATGCCTGGGTTGCAGGCTGGGTCCCCAGTTAGGGGCCTGTCAGAGGCAGCCACACACTGATGTTTCTCTCCCTCTCTTTTCCCCTCTCTAAAAAATAAATACATAAAATCTTAAAAAATAATAATTGAATTTTTCAATGGATGAAATCCATTTCAAAAGGGTCATAGCAAGTGGTACAGTGATTACCCACTTTGGCCTGTCATTTATTTTCCTGTTTATACATAATGTTGTCCCTTTTAAAAACAGCTTTGCTAATAAAAGGGATAAACTTTTCATTAATTGTTTAACATATTCAATAAATTCCTTTAAGCAATGGAGACCTTCGCTTATCACTGTTTACTTTTATTTCATTTGCATGAGCCTGTCACCAAATTGCTATTGAAAACTGAGAAAGAAAGAAATAGACTTCATCCAGTGCATTATTTCAAAAGTCAACCAGAATTTTGGGATCTTTTTCTTCCAAATTGAAGTATAATGTCAGTGCTTGATATAATGGATGGTTCTCTCTATGGCATTTGTTAAAGAAAGTCAGTGGTCTTTGAATGTGAGAGAAAGAAAGAGTACTGGATGCCGGCAAAATGGCCAGAACCCGTAAATGGCTCAGTCAGAGCGGTGTAAATGCTGGAGTAGGGGGCAGTTGTGTGGCAGTTACTTCAGTCTCAATGGAAAAGACATCCGGTGCTACTGAGGAACACGGGCGGGACAAGCGGCACCTCCCACAGTCATCCACGCTGTGGTTCAGCTCAGAGTAAACAGTCTGTACCCTCACGCAGGCATCCTCCAAAAGTTGTGCTATCTCTGACCAAGTAGTAAAAGATCTCTTATATGCTTTCTTATATGTACAAAACACTGCATATATTTAATATGTATAATTTTTTTCAACCATCATTCTTTCATTAATAATTAGGATCACTTAGACTTGTTTTTTGTTTTTTAACACAAAATTCCTGCCCATCCGCTAGAAGGCACAGTGGAAAAGACCAGGTATTTAAACCAACGGTTCTGTCTTGCCGAGAGGTAAACACTGAGGACTGTACCTATACTTTATATGATTACCAACTGTATCTCCATGCCCTCTCATGGTCAATCTGAATATAAATATTATATTTACTTGCCCCATTCCACATTTTCAAGTTTCTTTTTTAAATTAATTATACTGGGATGGCATTGGTTAATAAGATCGTACAGGTTTCAAGTGTGCATTTCTATGATACATTATCTACATAATGTACCGTGTGCCCACCATGCCAAGTCAAGTCATCTTCTATCACCATGTACTTGGCTGCCTTTACCCTGTACAACCCCCCCACCCCGTTCCCTCTGGTGACCACCATGCTGTTGTCTGCATCTATGGGTTTCAGTTTTATAGCCCACATAAGAGCAAAATCATATGGCTCTTAGCTTTTTGTGACTGGCATATTTTGCTTAGCATAATATTGTCAAGGTCCATCCATGTTGTTGCAAATGGCAGTATTTCAGCCTTTCTTGTGGCTGAGTACTATTCCATAGTATAGATGCACCACATCTTCTTTATCCAGTCCTCTACCAAAGGTCACTTTGGTTGTCTGCATGTCCTGGCCACCATGAATAACGCTGCAGTGAACATAGGGGCGCACACATCTTTGTGAATACGTGGTTTTTTTTAAAAAAGATTTTATTTACCTTTAAAGAGAAGGGAAGGGTATAAGAAAGAGAGTGAGAGAAACATGCGAGAGATACATTGATCGGTTGCCTCTCACATGCCCCCAACTGGACCTGGCCCACAATCCAGGCATATGCCCTGACTGGGAATCGAACCAGCAACCTTTTGACTTGCAGGCTGGCATTCAATCCACTGAGACACACCAGTAAGGGCACAAATAAATGTTTTTGAGTTTCTCAGGTAGATACCCAGAAGACGGATTGATAGGTCATATGTGAACTCTATTCTTAATTTTTTGAGGAATCACTATCCTGTTTTCCATAGTGGCTGTACCAGTTTACATTCCCACCAGCAGTGATTGAGGGCTCCTTTTTCTCTACAACCCCTTCAACACTTGTTGTCACCTGACTTGTTAATAAAGCCATTCTGACAGGTGTGAAGTGGTATCTCATTGGTAGTTTGTTGTTTCAGATCTTGTATTTAGGTCTTTGATCCACTCGGAGTTAATTTTTGTACATGGGGACACAACTGGAATCTAGTTTTGTTCTTTTGCATGTGGCTTTTCAATTTTCCAAGCAGCATTTTTTGAAGAGGCTTTCTTTTTTCCATTGTGTGGCTTTTGGCTCCTTTGTCAAAAATTATGTGCCCATATACATGTGGTTTTTATTTCTGGGCTCTCAATTCTGTTCCATTGGTCTGTGTGTCTGTTTTATTGCCAATACCATGCTGTTTTGATTATTGTCGCTCTGTAGTACAACTTGAAGTCAGGTAGTGTGATATTTCCAACTTCATTCTACTTTTTTCAGGATTGCTTTAGCTACTCAGGGTCTTTTATGGTTTTATACAAATCTGATAATTTTTTGTTCTAGTTCTTTACAAAATGACATTGTTATTTTGATGGGAATTGCTTTAAATCTGTATGTTGCTTTGGGTAATGTGTGTAATTTGATGAGTTTGGACATATGCATACATCTGTGAACCATCACCATAATCAAGGTAGATCTATCCATCACCTCCAAAAGTTTCCTGTGCCCCTTTGTTTTTGGTGTGCATGTGTTTATCATTAACAATTAATAACAGAGTTTCTGCAAAAACTTGCTATTTCTGAAATTTCAGCAGGAAAGAATTCTACTTGCAATAAACTCACAAGCAAGCCTTTTTCACAAGAAAAATATTGCACAATGGGAAAGTTTTTCTGCATAAAAAGGTGATACATTTAGATTTGATAACCTCTGTAATAATAAATGGAGCTATTACATTTTTAATTATGGAAGTAGATTTCATCCTAGCATTTGAAAATTTGCTTGCAATTTTGGAGCCAGAAAACACTTCTGGTAGTAGTACATTCAAACTGTTATTTGAGCTGAAAGACTGGTGATGGTATACAGTGTGGAAGTCCATTACCTTTCTGCTGCAATGATTTTATATTAATCTGAATTTCTCTTAATCAAAAAAATGTTAGTTTGTCAGTTTTCTTAGTACTAATTGAAGAACTCATATATCTCTTATGCTTAACTGTTGACATATGTTGGTTTAAATCTGACTTTCTGCCTTTTTTATGTTAAATGAACAATTGCATGCTACAGAAAGCTTCAAGTGAAATTTTTCCACATTCAATAAATGTCTGCTGCTCATGACGTTCAGCACAAAATTTATGCTTGCTTTTTAGTATTTGGGATTCAAATATTCACCAAAAAAGAGATAATAGAAACCACTGTAAGAGTCAAAGAGATCGAATTTGATAATCCCACAGCTGCAACAGTGTACCTGCCACTCACAAGTCTGAACTCGTAATTGTTAAAAGGGCTCCAAATTCATGAAATTGAACTTGACATCTGATGCAAAGAAGGTGAAATTCCTGTTTGTCTGAAAGCGAGAACTGTACTTTTAAGGCAAAGTCTCCCACACAAAACTAGAACTGATTGAAGGGAAGGTTTTGGGAAGCCCTGCATAGGTGCTTAGTGATGTAAGGTTTTTCAGCTGCATCAGTGTATCTGGAGCAAGGCTGCCTTTGACTCGCTGTCTTCCAGCACGGCCCTGGAGTGAGGCACTTGCTGATTGGCTGTCGTCTAGCGTGGAGACTGTCACTGATTGGCTGACTCAGAAACTAGGGTCTGCCAGGGGTTTGCTTGCTTTCAGAAGCACAGTTACTGAGGTGAGAGTATTGCTGATTGGCTGATTTTCAGAACAAAAATTGTAAGTTATTTCTTATTAACTAAGGGTAGTTACTATTCACGACTCAGCCAGAAAACAGCATTTTCCTTTCTTGGATATGAAAAGAAGTACCTTTAATTGCCAGTCCCTCCTTTTGTACTTTACTTAGCCAGACCTTCAGGAAACCATAAGAAATTGCCCAGGTCTTTATTTGTGGCCATTCACTTTTCAGCTAGTGTCGTCAGTTAAGGGATTTCAGTACCAATTACTGTAGCAGGGGTGTCAAAGTCATTTTCACCAGGGGCCACATCAGCCTTGCAGTTGCCTTCAAAGGGCTGAATGTAATTTTAGGACTGTATGAATGTAACTACTCCTTAACTAGGGGCAAGGAGCTCAGCACTGCTGCTGGGTAGAAACAAGGGGCCAGGCCAGGTAAAACAAGGTGGAGGGCTGGATTCGGGCCTCGGGCCTTGTGTTTGCCACCTGTGCTGTACAGGAAATTGCTCTGATACATTTTTGTAATTTCTTGAAAAAAGCTGAATACAAGCTATACAGGGTGTCCTGATGGTCACCCTGATGGTCAATACAGAATGCAGGACAAAATACAGGACATGGCCTGCATTATAGGCACCTCTGTGGGGCAAGTGCAGGGGAAAATGGAGCAAACCCCACCTCTAACAGAAGAAAGTCAGATTCTCGTTTGCTTCCTCAAGAGCATTCTCTGTAGCCCTGCTTGTTAAAGGAAAATGTTAGAAACAGCCTACATGTCCATCACTTGTGAACTGGTTTGATAAACTTTTGTATGCCTGTAAAATGGAATACAATGTAGCCATTAAAAAGGAGTTGGCATTCTGTGAACTAATATGACGACTACCACAATAGATAGGTTTTAAAACAAAGCAAGATGTAGAACTCCATGTATAATATCATTCATGCTAAAGTGTGTGTGGGGTCATGGATGTGGGAATAAATGTGTGTTCCTATATGATAGACTATCTGTGGAAGGATATACGAGAAACAGTTGTGGTGATTTCTTCGGACAGGGGGACTGAGAGGCTGAAGGGCAGGGGGCAGAGGTCTTCCTCTTCGAGGCCTGGACAAGCACACTGAGCCTTGCAGAGGCTTGTCACCAGCCTGTGCCCGTGCTGTCAACAGAGATTCAAAACCAGGTCAGTGTGTCTTCTCTCCACTACATCTTCCAACGTGTTTATCCTTTGTGAACGCATTACCCATACTAAACAAGTTTCATTATTTTAAAACATGATTTTTTAAAAATCAAATGTGTGACCTGGGCAGGCACAAGAGGTACAGGTTTGATATGTTTGAGGGAGGCGGGGTTTGTGCATAGGATATTTTCTGAGCCTGGTAACCCTTCCACACCAGGGTGGACCTCAGAGGCTGGCCAACCAGCTGTGTGGAATGTTTCCCACACCTCAAGTCTCCTCCACATTACAGAGCACAGGAAATAGCCTGGGCCCGGGGGAGCAATGCCATCCACACAGCAAGTGAGCAGGAAACACCCCACAGAAATGCACTCAATTGCACAAGCAGCCAAAGGGGATAGGGACCACTCTAAATTATCCTGCACTGAGCTCACTTCCTGGGAGCTGAGCTGACTTCCTGGGAGCTCTCTGCTGCTGAGGGAAATAAAAACCCGGCAGGGTCCTCCGGGGTGTCCTTGGAATTTCCCTGCCGGAGGTCTCCTCATCTGGGAGTCAGCCCAGTTTGAGTACAAGAGCTTCTTTCCTGGCAAAAACAGATCTCTGCAGCACAAAGTGTGTTACAGAGAGATAGTGTGACAA
The DNA here is from genome assembly GCA_004024845.1 of Tonatia bakeri. Taxonomy (NCBI): domain Eukaryota; kingdom Metazoa; phylum Chordata; class Mammalia; order Chiroptera; family Phyllostomidae; genus Tonatia; species Tonatia bakeri. Next base: position 27,621 of record PVIA01004277.1, read on the forward strand.
AAACCTTTGAAAATAGAGGGCTGAGAGCAGTGGAACCCACTGTAGCAGATAATCACCATTATCACAGCAGCGAATACTTAACTGCACATTTATTGTGTCCTAGGGACTGTTGAAGTGCTTTGCATGCATTACAATCTAGTCCTTAGAACAACCTTATGAGACAGGCACAGTTATTCCAATTTTACTGATGAGAAAACTAGCATACAGAGGTTTAGAAATTCACCCAAGGTCACAGCACTGGGTGATCTGGGGTTTGAACAGAGGCTTTCTATGCTCCTAGCCATGTGATCGTATTCCTTCCAAAGAGAGCTTCTCCAGCACAGCCTAAAACCCGATTAAAAGCATCAGGCATTCATTACAAACCTACTGTGTGCCTGGGGCTGGGAGATGCGCCATGGGAAACATTTGGTGTTTCTGAGTGCCTGTGCAGATTCTGGAGTGTGAAATTTACGTGATGAAATTAACCATCTTAAAGTGAAAAGTTTAGTGGCATTTAGTACACTCACAATGTATAACACCATCGCTATTTAGTCCCCAAACTTTCGTCGCTCCATAAGGAAATCCCCTGCCCATGAAGCAGTTCCTCCACTTCCCCTTCCCTCCAACCCCTGATAGTCACCAAATCTGTGTTCTGTTTCTGGACTTACCTATTCCGGATATTTTATTTAATGGGATCAACAATATATGATTCCTTTGGGTCTGGCTTCTTTCACTTAGCATACAGTTTTTGATGTATATTTATATTGTAATATGTATCAGTAGTTTTTTCCTTTTTATGGCTGAATAACATTCCATTGCACACATGTACCACAATTTGTTTACCCATTCATTCAGTGGTGGACATTTGGGCAGTGGCCACCTATGGCTGTTCCACATAGTGACTATGCACGTGCATGGACTTGTTTGAGTGCCTGTGTCTAGTTCCTTGAGGTATGTACCTAGGAGTGGAGTTGCTGGGTCGTATGGTAATTCTGTGTTTAACTTTTGAGGACCTGCCAAATTGGAATGTGATATTTTGACATTAGAATTTTTCCTGGTGCCTTGGCTTTCTCCTATCCAAGAAAAGGAGGGCTCCTTTCTAAGGCACGTAAAGGAGCCTGGTGTAGCGCACAGGAGAGAAGACAGACTGACCTGGTTTTGAGTGTCTGTTGAAAGTGTGTGTGAGGCTGGCTCCAAGGCTCATTAAGGTTCAGTTTTCCTATCTGTAGAAATGGAGATGATATTTCTTTCTCTCTCTCTTTCTCTCTTTCTCTCTCTTTCCCTCCCTCCCTCCCTCTTTCTCTCTCTCTTTTCTTTCTCTTTCTTTCCTTCTTTCTTCCCTCCCTCCCTCCCCCTTTCTTCCTTCCTTCCTTCCTTCCTTCCTTCCTTCCTCTCTCTCTCTCTCTCTTTCTTTCTTTCTTTCTTTCTTTCTTTCTTCCTTCCTTCCTTCCTTCCTTTCTTTCTTTCTTTCTTTCTCTCTTTCTCTTTCTCCCCACTCTCTCCACCCCCCTTTCCCTGTCTCCCTGTCTCCCTCCCTCTCTTTCTCCCTCTTTCCCTCCCCCTCCCTCTTTCCTTTCCTTTCCTTTCCTTTCCTTTCCTTTCCTTTCCTTTCCTTTCCTTTCCTTTCCTTTCCTTTCCTTTCCTTTCCTTTCCTTTCCTTTTTTTTCCTTTCCTTTCCTTTCCTTTTTTTTTTCCTTTCCTTTCCTTTCCTTTCCTTTTTTTTTCCTTCTCTCTCCTTTCCATTTGCTGAGGGCTTACTGTGGCCAGGCACTGCAGATGTGGTTAGCCATCACACAGTTTACAGAATGAGGGATTGGGGGAGGAAGAAAGACCAAGTTGCACATTATTTTGCAAAGGGAAGATTCTTTTTTGTCATGAGAATAACACTTTCTTTCATCACAAGTAGCTAGTGAGTACATTTAGGTGGGCCTGTGTCTTATTCCTGTCTGTCCCTGCAGCCAGTACAGGGCCTACAAAAAGAGATATGTCATTTAGAGTTCTGGGGTGGCAAGCAGCAGAAATTGAGTTGATTTAACAAGAATTCCTGGGAAAAGATTGGAAAGCTTTCAGAATTGAAAGAATAGCTAACCAACCAACCAACCAGCCCTCTGGGAGTCAAGGAAGAGGCCAGGGAGTGACAGGCATCTCAGCACCAGTGGCTTTTCGCTCTGCCTCCACCGGGGCTGCACCTTTAATGACCCTGCTCTGACCTTTGTCTCCCACCTGACAGTGCCCTCGTTGTCCCGCTCAGGGTGTGTGTGGCAGGATGCTGCCCATAAGTGCAGGCTGGGCTCTATGTCACAGTCATCAGAGGTCAGAATTCTCATTATGACAATTGTCTAGCAAATAATAGTGAAGTGTGTTGTGGAAGGGTGTCTTTCTACAAAGTCACACTTGGGGCTGCAAGAGCCAAACCCAGTCTGGGACTAAAAGTGAAAGTCAGCTGGGATTGCAAAAGAAAAATGTCTCTTGGATGTGAGAGAAGATGGAGTTGGATGCAAGGCCAGCAGGAAACACAAGAACGAGTCCCAAGTGTTTGTCCCCAAGGTGGCAGCAGCTGTGAAATGTCCTGAGGACCCCTCGTTGAATGACCACCACTTTCTGACCTACGACAAAAACAATGGCTCACTGTGCTGTTCTCATCTGTCACTGGAGCTGGCCAACTGCTCAGCGTCCTCGCCTCCCGACAGCACTCTGTCCCTAGTTAATCCCTGCTTTGCTCCATCCCGAGTCCAAAGGAGCAGCCAGACCAGAAGTGATTCCTGCTTCACTTCGACCCCACTCTGAATCCTTGTTTACAAAATTTGCAAAAGAGCAGCCCTCCTTCCACAGGTGCTTTGGGGTACCCTGCCTCATCGCATCAAGTGATGAAATCAGATTCCACCAGCTAGCAGGCAGGTGCGGTCCTGGTGGCCTCTGGCTAGTTAGGCTTTAACTACACTGTCAGGGGCTGGAGTAGAAGTCTGCAATTGGCAGCCCTGCCAGGGCAGTGGGATGGAGGCTGAAGTTCCCCACAGGAGAGCACACTGCTGTCATCAGGAAAGGTGAGAGTATGATGCATTTAGACGCAAAAGATGGAGCTCTTGGAGTGGTGCTCAGTTAATGCTATATTTTTAGAGACACTACAGCAAATATCTTATAAAATTATGGATGATAATAATGATTAAATACTCGATTTTGGTCAGGCACTCTTTGTGACCTCATTTAATTCTTAAAGCAAACTTATACCTGTTTTATAGATCTTTACAGGTTCTAGGACTTACTTACTTTGTGGGGAGAGTCATCCAGCGTGATGAACACTGGAGGCAGGTAGCTCCCAGCTCCGGGCACCACCTCAGCAACTACATGGGCTTGTCAGCCGCCTGCCCCCACCCCCAATTCCTCTGGATCTTTGTGGGGACGCGTGAAGTCAGAAGTGGCTGTAGATCCAAGTCGCCCTGCTTCAGGACAGGGGACTCACACTCGACTCTGGCAGTAATAATGACAAATCATAAAAAACATTGTTAGCTACTTTACTACATGCAGGACTGCGCCAAGAGCTGTGCATGTATCAATCCACAGAGCAGCCCTGCGAGGTGCGTGCTTCCTTATCTGATAAACGAGGATGCTGAGGCCCAGGGATGTTTCTTGCTGAGGTCACACAGCTGATGAGCGACAGAGCCAGAGCTTGGGGCCGTCTAGAGCTGCCGTGCTAAACCGGAAGGCTGCACTGCCTTCCTGACCTGCCGCCATCTGTAAGTGCAGCCTCTGGTTATATTTTTGTGCTTGTTTGTCTATGTACTTGTTCATAAGTAAATATATTTTTAACGAATTAAGGGAGAAAGCGCTCGGCACAGGGCCCGAGTCTCATGAGTCATTATTATTACAGTTACAAATGGGAGTGTTCCTGAACCGAATGCAAATCAAATCCTATTCTCCCTGTAACTTTAGCTTCCGATTCTCATTTTATCTTCATTGCTCAGTGATGTTCAGTTTGCCAATGGCTCTCAAATGCTCTCCATCGCTCCTCTGAATGCCAGCTGCCAAACTTCTCCCACACGCTCCTAATGAGGCAAACAAACAGGTGAAGGCATACAAAAATAAAGGCACCTCTTAGCAAGTTTGGGAAGGGAAGAATCCTGTTATCATGGGATAGATAAGCCCCTCCCCCAACTTTTCTGTTCCTAAACTCAGGAGTCTGGGGAGGGACTTGGGGAGGGGAAGGGGACCAGAGACTATGATGGCTGTCCCAGGGAAATCCCAGGGGAGCATCCTCTGCTGAGAGTAGCCAGCCAGAGGGGCTCCGTGTGTGGCCGCCAGCCATTGGCATCACCAGCACTGTGGGCAGCAGGGTCAAAATGCAGGTTCCTGGCTCGCACCCCAGGCCCACTGAAGCCATGTCTCTGGAGCTGGGGCCCATGAACCTGCATTTAGCATGTTTCTTAGTGAAGAACTAGAGTCTTATTCTAATATGGGAAGGAGCCTTGGGCAGGGCTGGAGTGGCTGTCGGGGGAGGAAGTCTGTTTAAAAGGGCCTCGTGGATGGCAGCCTGTTGAGGGAGGGGGGCTTCCTGGGTGTGTTCTCACATGGATTCCCTGCACAACTTCCATCCTGGATGCACTTGACCTATGAACACCGTCTTACTTATTACACTGCTGTGCTGAGACTCCACCCCCGGAGAATGTGACAGGGAAGCAATCACTCTTCCTGCTTCTCCCCACCCCCAGACACGGTTCTGCTCCCAGCAGGCTGCTTGCACAGGACCCAGCATCTTTCCAGGCCCCTCCCTCTCCTTCTTTCTCCTGGTCGTGGCTGCTGCTCTTTCATTGTGGGGGAGGCAGGAAGACTTCTCCTAGAATGTGCAACGACCATTCCCCTTGGGAATTCAGTGATGAAATTCATGTGAATCATTTCACATTTGGATTTGAGGCAGAGATTTTGTACCTAATTTAGTATGGACTGGATCGAGAGAATTACTGCCTGTTTGTTTGTCTTTTTGGCTGACCTTTCCCTCCCTCCTTTCTGCGTTTGTTTATTTCTTGTCTCTAGCTACTGTCGCAGGTTTCATTTATCAGTCTGGGCTGCCTCTGTGATGCCAGAGCAGGCCGGGCCTGAGTCAGTGCCCTGCTGGGAGTGAAGAGGAGGTTCCAGGGGCATTGTGGGAAGAAAGGAATCAATGCATGTAAAACACCTTGCTGCAACTCAAAAAAAAAAAACCCACTCAAACTCAAAAACTAGCAAAGGACTTAATACACATTTTTCCAAGAGAGGTATACTGGCATACTACTGAAATCATCAGGTATATGTGCCCCTGCCCCACCTGGGAACACTGGCTTAAATTGTGGGGCTCAGAGTACATTTACAGAGGTGGATTCTCAGGCTTTAGTGGAACAAGGGGCAGCTGTGGCTGGGAGCACCTTCTTGGCTGTGGGTTGGGATCTCACCTGCCTCTCTTCTGAGTCCCAGAGCATTCTCTTCACTGGGGGCAAACACAGTGGGAGGCGCTGTGTTTAAACATTTGGAACCACTCCACACTCTGTTGGCACAGTGTATTCTCCCCAAGTTTCTGTTCTTCCTTCTTTTCATGGAGCTGGTTGCGCCCTGCTCCACCACACCCACGGGAAGACTCTGTGGTGCTGGCCAGTCAGCTGACTTGACTTGTGACCCTGGGACTCTGAACAGTGTCCTCTGCTCCAGAGAAGGCTGGTCAGCTGAGCTGAAAAGCCACAGGCTGCTTTTCTTTGCTGGATATGTCTCCTAACCCTTTTCTTTAAAAGGTCTATTTAGCCCTGGCTAATGTGGCTCCGTGGATTGAGTGCCGGCCTGTGACCTGCTGAGGGTGTGCAAGAGGCAACCTCTCTATGCATGGCACGTCGATGTTTCTCTCCCTCTCCTTCTCCCTTCCTTCCCTTCTCTCTAAACATAAATAAATTTTTTAAAGTTTATTTAAAAACTGCCCTGGCTGGTATAGCTCAGTGGATTGAGCTCAGGCCTGTGAACCAAAGGGTCCTGGTTTGATTCCCAGTCAGGGCACATGCCTGGGTTGCAGGCTGGGTCCCCAGTAGGCCAGTAGGGGGCGTGCAAGAGGCTACCACACATTGGTGTTTCCCTCCCTTTCTCCCTCCCTTTCCCATTCTCTAAAAATAAATAAATAAAATCTTAAGAAAAAGTTTAAAAACTTTTATGTCTTTTTATTGTGGTATAACTTTTACATCTTAAATGTGTAGCTTGATGACTTTTTACATAAGTATACGCCCTCTCAGGTCAAAACACAGCCCTGTGCTGTTCAGCAGAGCAGCTCCCAGCCGCCGCGTGGCTGCTGAGCAAGTGCGGCGCGGCCTGCCGGGACGGCGGTGCTGTCAGTGTACAGCACAGTCTTGACAACTGAAGTGCAAAAAGTAAAAGGAAACATACATCACTGATAATTTAAAAATGGTGATTGAATAGCCACATATGTTGGGTATATTGCTGTTTCCTTACAACTTTTTAAATGGCTACTAGGAACTTTTGAATTACATGGACAGCCTGCACTACATTTGTTTTGGACAACGCAGCTGCACAACACTCTCAGCACCCTGAAGGCTCCCTCGCGGTCCTTTCTGATCTCTGTCATCATAGGTTCACTTGGCCTGGTCTTGACCTTCATGCACATGGAACAATATAGTATGTGCTTTTTAGTACCAGACTTTTTTCACTCAGCGTTAAATCTGTGAAATCATTCACATTGTAGCATTCTGTAGTCATTTGTTCCTTTTCACTGTTCTGTGGAATTCTATGGTAACGAGTCATTTTACCCGGCCTGCTGCTGCTGAACACTGGTGTTTTTCCGGTGTTGGACTCTTGTTCGTTAAGCTCTAATGAAAGCTTTTGTACATGTGTACTTTGGTGTATATAAATATAAACACTCATGTATATGGTATAGACCCAGGAAAGGAATGGGGTATATACCATGTCCCTGGGTCATGGGGCAGAGTATGTTCTTTGTTAATACTGCCCAACCAGGTTTCCAAAGTGGCTATAACAACTTACGCTCCCATCTGCCATGGCTGAGGGTCCTGGTTGCTACATATTCTCACCAACCCTTGGCATTGTAGTCCTTTTGATGCCAGCCATCTACTAGAGAGGCAGTCAAGTTTTGAATTGAAAATAATTCTTACCAGTTTTTCCTCTTTACAAGGTAACATACACCCACCTAGCTGATGTATAGAACATACACATAGACAAAATGAAGGCAGTAAAAATACCCAACATCTTAACTACTGTGGACATTTGAGATATGTGTGTGTGTGTGTGTGTCTCTCTCTCTATGTGTGTGTGTGTGTGTGTGTATACATACATTCCATGTGTTTATCAGTGCATATATTAATGGTATCACACTATAATAAATTTACCATGACCATCTTTCCATACCTATGAGTCTCCATCTACAGCATAGTTTTCCAAAGCTACATAACGTTCCCTTTTATGGATGTGCCGTCATTTAATCAGTGCCCTTACTCTTGGGCATTCACTAGAAGTGACAGAGTCCAATTGACTCTTGGGGGGATGGAATTACATTCCAACTGTTCAAGAGAAGTGCCGTGGCTTTTCCTGCACATACTTTAGAACAACCACCAGTATACAGCTTCCCAGTCTGTCCCTCTATAAACCATTACCGGTAGTGAAGAGAATTATTAGTCAACGAGTTATTATGATAACTGATTAACCCATCTGGAAAAATATCTGTAACAAAACAGATTCCTAACTCACATTGTACACCAACATAAATTCCAGATAGTTTAATATTTAATGTACAAAAGTGTTAGAAGAAAATTCAGATGAAAATTGAAGTAGGGTGGATATGGGAGCAATGGCTCTTTTTCTTTTCTTTCAGTTTCCAAGTAATTTTCCTCAGAATTCTGAGTTTGTTTCCTGAATCAGTAAATACTGTATAAAACAATGTAAAAATGGTGACTATTTTTTCTCCTGTGCTGTCCCCACTTGGGGAGAATCCCCTGGGTCACCTAACTCAGAGGCTCTCTCTCAAGATTTGGTCTAGTAAATGAGATTGAGTGGCATTATAGTCCCCTCGGATCCTTTTCAGAGGAGTTTGTCTGGAGCAGGCAGAGCCTCCAGGGTTTGGAGGTTGACCACATTGGGGAAGTAGATCAGTGTTTTGGGGAAAGGAGTCAGTGCCGGAGGCAAGAGCCGACCCCAAAGAAAAGGGCATCTAAAATGTCCACGGTTCCTTCTTTGTCTCAAAAAGTGACATTAATGCAAAGAAAAAAGAAAAACAAAAAATAAAATGACACGATGGATGTCTATCCTCTGGCTCCCTTCCCTCCCCCACCCTTCCTCCTCTTCGGCCCCCAAGGACAGAACCCTGGCTGGGGTGAGGGGGCAGGCCAGCCCCTCGCAGATGAGGTCAGCAACATCGAGGGGCCTCTCCTCAGGGGAGGTGTTGTAAAAGGTCTTGGTGTCTCGAAGACTCTTGTCCTGTCATCATGTTAATAGCCACACCCTTACGGCCAAAGCATCCACCCCAAACAAATCTGTGGATGGAGTGTTCCCTGTTGGTGGGAGGAAGGTCAGAGTCAATAACTAAAGAAACTTGCTGTGTCCTGACCAGTGTAGCTCAGTTGGTTGGGCATCATTCTTCCAGGCGAAAGGTTCAGTTCCTGATCAGGGCACCTGCCTGGGTTGTGGGTTTGGTCCCTGGTCAGGGCATGTGCAGGGAGGTGACCAATTGATGTTTCTCTCTCACACTGATGTTTCTCTCCCTCTCTTTCTCTCCTCCCCTCTCTCTAAAAATAAATAAAGTCAAGAGAAAAAGAAAGAGAGAGAAAAAGAAAGGGAAGAAAGGGAGGAAAGAAGGGAGGAAGGGAGGAAGGAAGGGAGGGAGGGAGGAAAAGAGGAAGGGAGAGAGGGAGGAAGGGAAGAAGGAAGGGAGGGAGGGAGGGAGGAAGGGAGGGAGGAAGGGAGGGAGGGAGGAAAGGAGGAAGGGAGGGAGGGAGGAAAGGAGGAAGGGAGGGAGGAAGGGAAACCCACTGCACGTCAATGCCTCTACTAGAGCCAGAGCAGAACTCCCTCAGGATGGCACCTTGGCCCACATCTCCGTGCACCGCAGAGATGGTGAAGTCTCGGGTGTTTATCTTTTCAATGAGCCAATCAGCCTTTCTCTGAGTGTTGACGAAGATGACAGCCTGGGTGATGGCGAGAGTTTCTTTCGCACAAGTCACAGAGTGCATCCAGCTTCCCCTCCTCTCATTCCACGTTGATGTGGAATTGGCAGATACCCTATAGAGTCAACTCTTCCTTCTTGACAAGAATCCAGATGGGGTCCCTCAGGAACTTCTTGGTCACCTCGAGCACATCGGGAGGCCTTGTAGCTGACAGTGAAACCATCTGGGTATTGCTGTTGAGCTTTTGGAATATGTCATAGATCTGGTCCTTGAATCCACAGCTTAATATTTCATCAGCTGCACCGAGTACAAACATCTTGATGTATTTGGAAGACAGGCATCTGCAGTTAAGCATGTCAAACACACAGCCTGGGGATGTGATAATGGGGATCTTCTATTTGCAGCTTCTGTACCTCAGCTTGTGCATTGGTGCCTCCAACGTAGGCATGGCAGGAGGCACCCATGTAGTCTCCTAAAGCCATGACTGCCTCTGTATCCTTGACACAGGAAGAATGGCTCGCTGCTGGATGGCAGAGGGCTCCTCAAAACCACAGGCATAGATGCGATGGAGGAGGGACTCCGAGCAGTTCATGGTCAAAGCTGTTGACAATCTTGTTCCTGTTACTCTTAATGATGCCTGCAGGCTCCATTCCATTTGGGACATTATCTCTGGATCTGTTGGTTTAAAGCATGAGTATGCTGAGTAAGACCTGTTAGAAATCCTAACAGCTGGTTCTTTCTACCAGCAACTGGTCTTGCATGATGCCGTCTTCATCCCCTGACCCAGCTCCCACCAGTTCTGGGAATCCTGACTTGCAGACACGATCCTTAGAAACTCTGGGGGACACTCTATTCTGTTGTGTTCAAGTTATTGCGCACTTGAGCTTTTAAGGGATGGTTCATTGTTTTATAATAAATTGTTTTTTCTGGTTAAAAAAATTGTAGAGAAGAATATTGAATCATGAAAGCTTAGGCAACACAAAAGAAATGATTGATGGATATGATCATGTGAAAATTAAATACTTCAGAAGAGAAAAACCAGTTAAAAGATAAATGAAAGCTGGAGAGAAATATTTGCAATTTATAAGACAGACAAGAACTAAACTCTTAGTATAAAATATTCTTCCAAATTATGCAAAAAAAAAAAAAGGACTCTGAAGGAGCACGTCTCTTCTCACGGGTGACTGGACTGTAAGCGGCGAGGGGAGGCTTGGTCTGACCTGTCTCTGTGCCGCCCACAGAACCTCACGCCTTGTCAGTACTCAAACCGAATCTGTTGATTTCAGCTCTTCTTTCTGTTGCAAAAATGTCTGCACCTCTTTCTGTTCCTCACCCTTGAGAACTCTCCTCCCTCACTCAGAAATCTCATTAAAATGCTTCCTGTGCAGTTTGTGACTCACAGCTAGAGTATGACACAAACAATGCTGATTTCAGCAAGAATCCTCCCCAAAGCATGGACGGGCTCCTGCAGTGCCGCAGGAGCGAACCAAACCCAGAGAATGTTTGCATCCGTACAGCACCTACTTCTTACACCTTTAGTATGTATCTGGACCCACATTTTTTTAATCCTCACATGAATTTTTTAATTCTGAAGACATGTTTCCATTGATCTCTAGAGAGAGACATCGATGTGAGAGAAACACTGATTGGTTGCCTCCCGCATGCACCCTGACCAGGAATCAACCTGCAACCTCTTTTGGTGTATGGGATGAGGCTCCGACCAACGGAGCCACCTGGTCAGTCCATGGAGCTGTATTTTTTTTATTGAAGGTTGTGCTCACAAGGGAGAGTGTGACAAGTGGTCTGGTCCAGAAGAAGGGGCACAGGCTGGGAGATCTGGATTTAGTGCCAGCTCCACCTGCCACTTCTTGTCTGCACAACCAAACAGGCCCCTTCCAGCTCCGGGCCTCAACCGCTCCCCCTGTAAAGTGAATGTGTGGGACCTGGTTGTCCCACAGGCTCCTTTAGCTCTGCCATCTGAGGATTCAGCTCATTTTCTTCTTTTTACTGTGTGGGCTCTAATAGCTGCTCATTTAACCTTATTTGAGAAGTTTTGAAAGTCCCTTGAGTGCCCTTCTCAGATGTTAGAAACCACTGAAAGTAAAAAAATGTTTTCAATTACTGAAGTTGTTTCTCCATTTCTGAAAAAGACTCAGTTCCACTTGTTTGGAAGAAGTGAAATCGCACAGAGTGAAATGACTAAGGAGGCAGTCATCAGCAGATCAGGCTGTGGGTCTGCCCTGGTCTCCCCGTGTGCTGCGTTGGTGCGTGTCACCCTATAACCTGGAAGGTGTCTGTTGGTTTTCCAGGGACTCCATGTCATCTGTTACCCCCAAAGCACTGGCGCCTGACTCAGACAGAGTAAGCTTGGGGGTCATTCCAGGTCCTCCAGCCCTGTAACATCCTTCTGTGTGTTCACTGTGATGTCGAAAGTCTCTAATGCTAGAACTTCCCCTTTGAGTTAAGGTCTTTGGCCGGGATTATCTTTAGTTGCCCAGCATGTCCGTCTTACCCCCTTGCCTTGTACATACATTCCCTTCTTCTGAGCTGGCCACAGACGTGAGTGTGGGAGGCAGTGTGGGCCGAACACTGGATTTCATTTCCCCGGGCACGTGATTGATTCAGGGAAGGGTATGACGTCCTTGATGCTGGGGCAGAGAGGGCTCCTGTGCTTAGATCTAAACTACTAAGCTGGAAGGATGTCAGTCTGAGCTGCTGGCAGCTGCATTCCTGTACTTGGGAAGAATCTGGCATTGAACAAGGCCAAGGAGAGGCTACAGGTGTGAGAGATGGAGAGAGTAGGGGGCACCAAAGAAGCAAGAGGGAGATTCATAAAGGTGGGGGGAGTTAGAGTGAGAGGGCAAGAGATTCACCTTGAAGCTTTCATTCCCATAACCCCTCCTTAGGTCTGGAAATTACCCCACAATCTTCCCAGCTACTTAAGTAAATAAGTCTTGTTTTTGCTTCAGACAATTTGAATTTGAAAGTGTCCTGAATAATGTATTAGTGTATCTCCAGAAAGCTCTTCTTAAATTGTGAATGCCTTATCCAGAGGGATGACACATGAAACCAGTAACGTAGATTAGTTCTGAATAATGCATAGAACATGTAAATTTTGACAAGGTCAAGCAAGGGCATTGCCAGAGAAGGAGATATTGCTAGAAAAGGGCAGAACCCTGCTACATTGCTGGTGGGAATGTAAGATGGAGCAGCCCCAGGGGAAAATAGTTTGACACTCCCTTAAAAAATTGAACAGAGTGACCTTGTGACCCAGCAATTCCACTCCCAGGCACATGCATATATACCTTAGAGAACTGAAAATGTATGTTCACACAAAACCTGCACACGAATGTTCATAGCAGTATACTGTTCACAATAGCCAAAATAGGGAAACCACCCAATTTCCATTAACTGACGAATGAATCAGCAAAGTATGGTGCATCCATACAATGGAATATCATTCAACGGTAGAAAGGAATGCAATTCTCAATCATGCAACAGCATGGGTGAACTTTGAAAATATGATGCTAAGTGAGAGGAGGCAGTCACAAAGGACAACGTATTGCCCAAGTCCGTTTATGTGAAGTGTGTGCAAAGGGCAGACAGAAGTAGGTGGACAGTTGCCAGGGCCTGAGGTAAAGTGACTGTATACATTAAAAGGGATGAATTTCTGGTATGTGGATTACATCTCACTTTTTTTAAAAAAGGTTTCCCTTATTATCCCGGTTGTTCTCATCTTTCTCTTGTACCGTGCAGAGTGCATTCTGTGGTCTGACTCTGATTCATCCTCCTCTAGCTCTGGAGCCGCCACAGCTTAGAACACTGGACACTGCCAGGTGTGGCTAGGAACTGTGGCTGACCTCTGTGTCCAAGGAGCTAGATCCTTTTTTGCTTGCTCAGTTATCTCTTTGGAGTAAAGGACCAGTCCTATCAACTCAAAGGGGATAGGTAGCAGTGGACTGAAACTAATTCACAATTTTGTTTAAATTTACTTGTCAAGGACAGGAATATTCAATTTCATGCATGCTCCCAATTCTCTGCACTGGGAGCAGATTTCCAGGAAGCAATTATGTAGAACAAAATGTAATGGGTAACAGGGGGTGCCTTGTGAATTATTCATAATCCGATAATGATTTTAACCCATTTTTAACATGACTTGCTATTGGTGTTAGCTTCTGGAAAGTTCCCAAAGTAAGCAACAGAGGCTTCCTTTAGTTATGCTTATATAACCATAAACCTCCTGCCTTCCCCCAAACCACCTGAATAATTAAAATCTAAAGAGGCCTGGGATCCCATTTCCTCCCCAAGTCTACAAAGCAAAGGTAAATGCTGCCTCACAGATGTCATCTCCTCACCCATCACTTCTCTCTTCTCTGGGAGGTGGTGAGGCTTAACGCCCTTCAGAGGGCCTGGCTCCCTGGGCTGGCTTGAGAAGACACAATTCATATTTGTGTTTTGATTGTTGGAATGAATGAGTGAATGAATGAACAACCTAATGAATGAATGAATGAATGAACTAAAGAAACAAACGATGGCCCTGGCCAGGTATCTCAGTGGGTTGGAGTGTTGACCTGATTACGGCCAAGGTTGGGGATGGTGGATTTGATCCCCATCCAGGGCACATACAAGAATCAACCAATGAATGTGTAAATAAGTGGAGCAACAAATTGGTGTTTCTTTCTCTCCCTTCTTCCTTCTCTCTAAAAAATCAATTAAATGAACAAACAAAACCCCCAAAATGAACAGATGACAGTGGAAAGAAGGAGGTATTTGTAGTGATGAGGGCTTGGGCTAAGGACTTTTGCCAATTCCCAGCTGTCTAATTGGCCAAGTGTCCTGTTCTCAGTTTTTTGTTTTTGTTTTTTAATCCGTAAAATGGAGAAAATCATACCTGCCTTGCTGGGCTATTGGAAGATTTTGAGAACAGAGTAAGTGTTCAATAAGCAATAGCTGTTTTCTTTGTAGCAGCAGCCCTATCATTTTCTCAGTTCTGGTAAACTATGAGACAGTTAGCCGAAGCTTTCTGAAGAGCCCAAGATTCCCCAACTCAGCTGTGTGCCAGGAGACCTGGGGAGTTTTTTTAAATACAAATTTTCAGATTCTACTGCTGAAGATTCTGACAAACTAGGAATGGGATGGGACCAGAGGATATATATTTTTTTAGTTTTGTTTTGTAAATGTAGGTAAAATTTATGGACAGTGCAATGCACAGATTTTCAGAGTATAACTGGGTGAATTTTGACAAATGTACATATAGAAAACATTGTCATGGCCTCAGAAAGTTAAATCCATTTCCGTCCTGTGTAAACAATCACTATTGTGATTTCTATCCCTGTAGATGAGTTTTGCCTGTTCTTGAACGCTGTATCAGTGCGATTACAAAGTATGTACTTTTTTGTGTCCCGTTTCTTTTGCTTCTTATACTGTTTTTTGGATTCATCTGTGTTGTGGCATGTGTCATACAACAGCTCACTCCTTTTTTATTCCTGAGTAGCATTTCACCCCATGGCTACCTCTCAGTTTGCTTCTTGGCCTCCCGAGGGGCTGTCAGGGTTGTCTTGGCTCTTCGAATACAGTTGCTGGAGATATGTTTTCATCTATTATGGGAAAATACCAAAGAGTGGAATTGTTGCATAGTAGCATAGGGATATTTTCATTTTTTATTAGTTATTTATTTTTAAAGTTTTTGTTTAAATTTCTCACCATTTATTGATTTGAGAGAGAGAGAGGAAGGGGAGAGAGAAAGAGAGGAAGACAGAGAGGAGCACTGATCGGCTGCCCCACCCCGCACCGTGCGCGCCCTGACAGGAGTCCAACCCACACTGGCAACCCAGACGTGCGCCCTGACTCGGAGTCCAACCCACGGCCTTTCAGGGCTGGGTCGCGGCTCCAGCCCTGAGCAGCACAGGCCGGAGCCCTGGGGATGTTTTTAAGTTTATTTATTTGTTTATTTAATTTACTGGGCTGACATTGGTAAATAACATAATAAAGGCTTCAGGTGCACAATTCTGTAACACATCTTCCGTGCATGACATTTTGTGCTTGCCCCTGAGTCTAGTTCTCTTTTGTCACCGTACGTGTATCTGACCCCCTTTAACCTTCTCACTTTTCCCGCCTCTGGTGTCTGTGTCTGTGAGTTTGTTTGTTTTGTTTATTTGTTGCTTTGTGTTTCATATCCCACATATGAGCAAAATCATAAGGTTCTTGTCCTTTTCTATCTGACTTATTTTGCTTAGTGCGATACTCTCAAGATCCATCCATGCTGTCGCAAACGGCAGTGTTTCATCCTTTCTTATGGCTGAGTAGAATTCTATTGTGTATGTGTGCCACGTGTTTACATTCATTTTTTAAAACCCTTCAAGTGATTCTGAGGGTCAGCCAGATCGGAGAACCTCTGAGGTAGCAAAGAGCAGCCCTGACCATCAATGGGTGATCTGTTTAGTTTTTGTTTCATTGTGCAGGTGCCCCTCTTTCACCCAGGAAACTCCTTCTGTTTCCCCTCCCCAGCAGAGGTGCCCAACTCTCCCTTCTATTGCTTGCCAGTTTCTTACCAGAGAAGAGAGTTCCCAGCCGCGGATCCCCATGAGTCTCTTGGACTGTGTCATCCAAATAGTTCCAGGAAGCAGTGGGAGATGAGGGGAGCGCGAGCTGCCAACCCACAAAGACTTGCTCAAACCTTGGGATCACTTGCTTAGGATCAAATGCCAACCCTCCAGTCCCTGGGGGGTGGGAGGGGCCAGCCTTTCCCACTGGGCCATGGCCGGCCCCCACCTGATACAGGTGCAGGCCTGGGGTCATTTGGGGCTGAGGCCTTCGTGAACTCTGAGGTGTCTCTGAGGGAAGGGCAGTGGGCAGGGCCACTGTACTCCTCAGGCTCAGATTGGGGTCTGGAAGCTGTGGTGGGAGAGAAGAGTCAAAACACAATAATTTTGTTTCAAAGGTCATGCTGGCCATTGGCTAAGGAAATATATATGCATATATATCTGAAATTGTCTTTCCTTTCCGGGAATATTAGAAGTACACAGTAGAGGTGAAGGCATGTGGGAGCTGAAGAGACGCTCCAATCCAGCATTTCCCAGAGGGTGGCGCACATGGGCACTGCCTGGCACGGTTTCAGGAGTCACACAGATAAACGTGATTAAAAATAAGTATTTGTTTTAGTGAATAGTAGAAAAAAGAAAACTAGCACTTGAAACATGTGATTTTGTACATATATTGCTAAACATAAAGCCAGGTTAAAAAGGCAATTCAATTTTTTAAAAAAACACATTACATAACAGTGCAGGTGGGACACAGGTGTGACAAAACATATGGCAGAGATGAGTGATGGGTTAGGAGACTTCCCCTGTCAAATAATGCATTTAACAGACAAGAAAAGCGAGGCCCTGAGGTGTGAGTGATGCACTCCGAGTCAGACTTCATCAGAGCTAGGACTAGATCCCCAAAGCTACCTGGTTTCTACAGCCATTCTCGTGCCACTGCATGGGTTATTCCCCTCTAGGAAGGAGGGGAAGGATCTCAGTGACCATGTAGCCAGGCCCAAAATTCAAAGTCAAATGCATTTGCAGAAACAGCCTGCAATTTGCTCACTTCACAAACTCAGGAGTCCATTCATAAGTCCAGACTTCAGGAATCCTTAGTTAATGAGAAGGAATCGGGCTTCTAAGGAATGAGCACCAAAATTTTGATAATTCTCCTCCTATGAAATCTTTGGGGGAAAGAGAACAGAAGCAGGATGGGCAGCTGGTCTCTCCCACCCTCGCCTCCCAACCCTCCGAAAAAATTGAAAATGGCCTTTATGACAAGATGCCGGAATGTGCATGAGTGCCCTGTGTGGGCAGGCCACGCTGAGCGGGTTTTTCAAGGCCACAAAGGGGGCTCTGGTCATTCACGAAAATTGCTTCAGGCAGCTGGAAATGGGCAAGGGCATGGCTTCCCAGATGACTGTCGTCCTTGAATCTTCATGCATCCAGGAGTGGGATTTAGAGGAGATAGATCGGTTAGAAGTCCAGGATTTGCTGATTCCCATAGCACTGAGAGTGAAAAGGGCAGGCATAGGGAATGCAAGGTCGGACTTGAACTTCTTCAACTGGAAAATATAACGACCGTGGGAGAGGGGGTTCCTGTACTCTTTCTCTGCTCTGAAGTAGATTTTGTACCCTTTACTGAAGCATCCCTGACCTCTGCTGTCTGGTGGCTGTTCATTTTTCCTCTGGGTCATCCTCGAAGTGCTGGGCTAGTGTGTGACCTGCTGAGTACGTCCTTCAGAGGAGGCCTAAGGGATCGGAGCATGCAGCCCCATCTAAGCAAAGGCGCTGCAGTGGGATTTACCTTGTGTAGGTTCTCCCAGTCACCCTCGCCCGAGGTTGGCACTGAGGTGGACAACACTTTATCCTGGGGCCAAACTGGAGTCTGCGCATGAACCCTGCACCCCCCACCCACCTTCTGCCTGGCTCTGGTCACTGTGCAGTGGAGCCCTAAGAATTGAGTGGATAAGTTAAACCACTAACTTTCACTTCGAAGCTTTCCCTGACCTTAGTAGGCTCAGACCAAAGGGTCTTTGATTTAGCAAAGCACCTTCGTGTGTTTTTAGGATGCGCCAGGGTAGGTTCAGGAACCTGATTTGTGTGGAGGCAGAAAGGTGACTACCTTTTCAATGAAAAGAACCAGGAATTTCAGGGTGTCTGCTGCAAGTTCTGAGGGAGAGGTCAAGGAGGGTAGGAAGCAACATAATATCCTTAGCATGAGCACTAAGGATAGAAGACAGTGAGAATCAATTCTATCATACAGGGAGAGTTCAAGTTAGTTCTGAGCTACAGGTTGTTCCCAAAACTTCAGAAAAACCTGCTGTACGCAACAGCCAGTGCTGGTGGTGACTTGGGGTCATGCATGGAGTGAGTGGGACGTCATATGAAGGTGACACAGGTGGGGCAGGAAGAGAAGACCTCCGAGCAGAAGGTGACCTTAACATTGGAGAGTGAACTGTGGCACTGGCTGCAAAGCTGCCTCTCAGGAACAGAACGGACACCATAAAAGTGCAAAGCCATAGGGAGGGAGGGAGGGTGAGGGAGTGAGAGGGCACACGCTTGGGTGGGCCTCACTTCATAGGGGTGGTTTGGACCCTGAGATACCTGCCTTCCCAACCACAGGGAGCTAATTGGACTGGGGAGCCTCCTTGTTAGAGCTCTGATCCACCATCCTTGGCCTTCACTCCTCAGTCCAGGCCCGGGGACCTCTGATCTGGCCAACACCTCTCTTCCCTTGGAGTTTTGGTCTTGGAATGGAGGAATGCTTGAGGTCAGGCTGTCTTCCATGGCCGAGGCTGTAGAAAGTAAACTCGTAGGATCCGTCAGCAGCCACCCTTCCCATGTTGCGGGAGGAGGCACAGCAAGGAGAAGCAAGGAAGCTGGCGGCCCGAGAGAGGGAGGAGATGGTGATGAAGTCCTGATGACTTCCAGGCCTCGGGCCCCAGCTGCATCCCTGCCTAAAGAGTCTGCTCCCTAAGCTTGGTCTCTGCCTTTTGCATCCAGGAGTGTCCCTTGGACACCATGAACCCTGTCCTCACCCCTGGCATCTGTATCCCTCTCCCTCTCGAAGTGGGGAGCTCGGCTGAGGACAGAGGAAAAGTCCACTCTGAGGACTGCAGCTTCTTAGATCTTTTATCTTCACACTTACCACCATCCAACGTTATATGTATTTGTTTGTTGACCTGTTTGCTTTTATCACCCCTCTTTCCTGGGAAAATGCACATTCCACTTTCTTGTTTACTGTGGTATCTCTGGAGCCTGGAACATAGCAGGTGCTCATGGGTCAATGAATGATGAATGAGTGAAGAAATCAGACTTCAAACCCAGGCACTGTAGACCCCTGACAAGGTCACAATTGCAGCAGAAAGATCATGGTGCCAGATACCAAGTCCAGGATGCTCAAAACTTGTGTGTCCAAGCTATCTGCCAGTCTGGGGTGCACAACTGTACTGGGGGCAAGCCTGGGCACACAATCAGTGCTTCAGAAACCACAAATAAAGAGCAGGGGGCCCTGGTGTGACAAATGGGCTATTGGGAGGAGAAGTTCAGTGCAGAGTACAAAGGTTTCAGGCAGGACCAGGGAATTGAAAAGCAGCTGTAATGAGAAAGCGCAGGCATTCAAAGCTGCCTGGAGGTCAGAGGGGCTGGGCTCGCAGGCTGGGGCACTTGGGCAGGAAATGGACACAGTGGCACTGTGGTTTGGGCTGACATAATTGGACAGAGATCGCAGGCCAGTTGCCATGGTAGCAGCCAATCCGAGGGGCTGCTTGTGCAGCAAGGAGTCAAGGTTTCTAAAGAAGGGGCTAAAAGAGGTGCCTTTGTTCCCTCTCTGAGCGGGCTGCTGTCAGATCCCTGCGGGGGTGATGCGGCATGGGGCCAGAGCCAATGTCTGGTCACTGTGGCCTGGAGGGACTACGTGAGGACCCAGGGGACTGGCTGCGGCTGGGGAAGCTAGCCATGTCATTCCCTGTAGCTGCTTGTGCCTCGCCGTGCAGGGCAGTGGCCACGGCTAGGGTTTCCAAGCCTGAGAGTGCAGTGTTCAGATGTCAGCGTGGCCTCCTGGCCGCTCAGTGACCCCAGGGATGATGACGAAGCCTCTGTCCTCACAGATAAAGAGGACTACAGATGTGTTCTTTCCAGGCAGTTGTAGGGATTGTGAGAAGTGACGCATGCCACATCTCTGCTTAGTGAGTACTAGATTCTATTGTTATTGCTTTGACAAATAGCACAGAATGTTTCCTAGCAGCCTCCTCCAAGGGCTTTTAGATTCTGGGGAGTAAAAGCCAGGTTTCACCCAATTTAGGGGGACCAAAAAGGCAGCCAACAGAGACCCAAATACTCCATGAGGTGACCAGTTAGACTAACAAGAGTGGTATTTGGGAAGAAAACATTTGAAAGCTGTGAGCCATCAAAGGATCTTTCCCCTTTGTTATTCTGGCCAATCTGTGGGCCTGGACAGGATACAAAGATGAGGCCATCTGCCCCCTCTCCTCCCACAGTGGGAGAGAGAGCAGAGGGGAAGACTCTGGAGGCAGCGCTTCCTCCTCCCAGGTTCAGTGAGTGGGTGGAGGGATGAAGGAGGGTGCTGTGAGTGGGTGGAGGAACGAGGAGAGAGCAGGACAGGCCAGGGACAGACAGAGAACGAATACAGCTATGCGCCCACCCCTCCTGCCCTTTGCCCTCTCCAGAAGTGCTGGGAGATACAGACATCCTTATTTGGACTCTGGCGCAGTCCTCTGTTGCTATGGCAACTCGGTGGGCTCTCTAGTGGGAGGAAGAAGGCAGCGGCTGCATGGAAATCAGCACTGGAGGCAGCAGCTCTGCCCTTTTGCTGTGGTGGTATAGGCATTTCTGAGCGACGGGAAGACATTCCCTCTGCCATCAGGGGACCACGGGGCAGGGGGCTTCAGGGCTGCTACTCCTGGCTCCGAGCTACTCCTGTACCATTGTGAGGAACTGGGCTTCTTTATGGAGAGGTAGCTGCCTTGGGAACCTTTCCATGGAGTGTCTCCTTCAATCACAAGTTCCCCTGGTAGTTTCCTCTCCATTTTCCTTGTTGATGTATTCATTCGTTTGTTTGTTCATTTATTCATTCAACAAGTATGTACTGCATACCTACTGTGCAAGGTGGTAGGGCAGAGCAGGGAATAAGAGACAAAGCACCTGCCCCCATGAAGCTCACTGCTTTGCGGGGAGCAGACAGTAACATGTGAATAGAGAGACTGGGAAGGTAGTAAGCAGGGTGGTATGAGCTAGGGAAATTGGAGGGGGGCTGGTAAGAGCAAGTGGCAGGGAAGGTCTTTCTGTGCTGAAATTGGCAAGCTGGAAGGAGCCACTGGAGCTGCTTCAGGGGGGACTGACCCAGGGAAGAGCTGGTGCAAAGGCTCAGGTGGGTGGGGCCCGGCGTCCAGAGGAGAGAAAGGAGTTAAGCTGTGAGGGTAGCAGAGGGTGGGGCCGGAGACGCAGCTGGGGGGTCAAACAGAGCCCTTTTGGTGTGGTTGTGGAGCCTGGATGTTCCTCTGAGGGCAACAGGAAGCACTGACGGGGGTCAAATGGGAGAAGGGAGTGATCTGACTGAGGCTGTCATGTGGCTCTGCTGGCCTGGCAGACGAGGGACTGCAGCAAGGCCAGAGTGGCAGCAGGGGCACCAGCAAGGACACGGCAGTGGCCCACATGGGAGCCAGTGGCAGTGGTGCTGGAAATAGAGCATTTGCAAGTCAATCCAAAAGGGCTTGCTGGGGACTGAGGGTGGGGGATAAGGGGAAGGATGACCCCCAAGTGTCCAATCTGAGCCCCTGAGTGGGCGGAGGTGCTGTCTGGAAAGGGCGGGAAGGGGAGTGATTGCTCTGAATCTCAGCTCTGTGGCCCAGGCAGAGCTCGCTCACACTGTCCCGGAGCCTCTGGGCGTGTTCACCAGGAGCCCTGAGAACGGCAACATTTCGTGAGCAACACTTCTGAGGAGTTAAACTGAAAGGAAGCTTTCTTTCTTAAAAAAATTATTGTTTCTTTAATTCTCTCCTGAGGACATGATTATTGATTTTAGAGAGAGGAGAGAGATGGGAGAAAGGGAGGGAGGCAAACATCAATGTGAGCGAGAAACATTGATTGGTTGCCCTCCTGCATGCAGTCTGGCCAGGGATTGAACCTGCAACCTAGGTATGTGCCCTGACTGGGAACCGAAACTGCAACCTTTCAGTTTGCAGGACAGCGCTCCGACCAACTGAACCACCTGGCCAGAGCAGAAGCTCTCCTACAACACACTCATGGGAAGGAAAATAATTACCTTAAAAGTCAGCTGCTGGGTGTCCTCGGGTGGTGGCAGAACTCACACAGGACAGTAACTGCTCTTTTGAGAGGTAATCTCCTTGAGGGGTCATTTCCCAGCACAAGAGATGATATCCTCATAGACATGATAGGAACTCACGTACGAGGGATGGTGCTAAATGCTTTAAACACATTCTAAAGTAACCCCTGCTACATATTCTATTAAGAAACTGGAGCTCAGAGAGGCTAAGTAACTTGCCAAAGATCATGCAGGGAGCATGTAACAGAGCCCAGATCCGAACAAGTGGAGTCTGTTAACCACTCTGCAAGACAAGAGAGTTCAATTGCTGGCACAAATGCAAATAAGGCAGTAGGAATCGAGGAACTGTTCCCTGGTCAGTGGAATTGGAAGGGATTTGGGGAGATGGCAGAGGGCCCTTGGGAAAGGGGAGGTGACCTGGCCAGTTGCCGTGAGACATTCAGCCAGCGGCCCCTTCCAGGATACGGTGGTCAAGCAGTTTGTCCGAAGAGTGTTGCCTGTTGTTCGTTGCAGTGTGTTTTCTGTTCCACACTGTGCTGTGACCCCGCTCCTTCACCTGCAACCCTCAGCAAAGTCATTGGTGTTTGGGAGCATAAAGAAAGGATGGTGGCAATGGTGAGTGTGAGCAGAGAGGTGGGAACCGAGAGGCTGAGAGCACGTTCAAGAGCAGGACAAGGACAGGAAGTGACCAGGAGAACGTAAGCCACCCTGGAACCTGCAGAGGTCCTCAGGAAGGAGCTGGCTTGGCTGTAGGCTGTGCAATGGGGAAAGAAGCCACTGTATTTGGACGTTGAGAGAACGGGTAACGTGTGAAGGCTGGAGAACTTGAGGAAACCTGGCCACTCATGATTTCATTATGTCACAACCTGAGGAGCCGAGCACCTCCAAACAGAGGCCCAGTGGGAAAAGTCCATCTGGGTCAGTACAATTAGCCACCAGCAGTTTGTTTGAAGCATCTGCTGATGGCAGTGCTCTGAAGCCTGTGTTAGAGCAGGCATTCACCGTGCTCCGCATGACTCATGCTGAAGCCCCGACCCTCTCCCTTCCATACTTCCATGTTGCTTTTTAAACCAGAGAGGAGGAAGGAAGAGGAGCAGGGCCTGGAGAAGGGGACAGTGAGGAGGGGGCTGCTTGCCACTCTCTGCCCCCAACCCTTGATGCCGGTGCAAATAGTGTTTTGTTTATTTTTTAGAGTCTGCATTATGTTGTGGATTTGCATGCCTCTTTTTGCTGGTGAACCCATGAGTTTCAGATCACAATTTCTCGGGGTAAAAGCAGTCTTGTACAACTTGCTCTGCCACTGCCTTGTGGAGACCTGAACTTCCCTTTTGAAGGGTACTTTGGGAGTGTCTGAAAATTTTATGTGTGCATACCCTTTACCACCAAAATTTCTCTCCTGTATTTTAGAGAAATTACTTTACCTAGTGCATAGTTCTCACCTACAGCACTGGGTGTCACCACCAAAAATTAGGAACAACCTGGATCAAGAGGAAATCCTTACATAAACTGTTACACCCCTACAATGATCGTGATGTGGTGGCTACAAAGAACAAGTGGGTCTGCACACTCTGAGGTGGAAGTAAGGCCGAGACAAAGTGTTAAGTGAGGAAAGCAAGTTGTAGCTACATCGACTTTGACCCTGTGCAGGAAAACAGAACAGATATAACCTTCCCCACACAGCAAAGGCTCAATAACAAAAGGCTCAAAGACAAAATCCCAAATTGGCTGCCATGGATACTTCTGGGTAAAGTGGATATGGGTTTGGGGAGTTGAATGGGCTTTTACTTCAGCTGTACTGTTTGACCTTTTTTGCCCCCCGGAGGGAATATATTCTTATATTTCCTTGTCAATAAAAATGATTTAAAAGCTATAAAGATAAGTGTGTCCCTGAGTGATGTCCAGAGGGAGGCTCCGGCTGATTGTCTGACCCCAGGTCGGCCCACCCTGCCCTGTTGCCCCAGAGCTGCCCTTCTCCAGGTGATGAGCCCCAAGGTCCGCCTGAGTTGCAGTTTAGCTGCAACCAAGTCCCTCAGGCCCACGAAGAACCATGAGCACGCAGCCCTGCCACTGTTCCGACAGTCACGGGCAATGAAGCTGGGTCTCACAATAAACCTTTGACTGGAAAAGCAAGGTGGAGGAGACAAGTGAGGCCTGGGACATTGTGAATAGAATTCTATTATTCGAATGAAAAATAAAGACTGTGAACCTGCAGACTTCTGTTTACATAAACTATTTCTGGAAACTAGTGAGAGTTACTGCTCTGGAAGACGCCACAGGGTGGTTGAAAGACAGGGATGGGGGAGCCTTTATTATGTGCACTTTGCCTTTAGAATTTTGAAATACCCGTGTTGCCTAATTTAAAACAAGTACTTAAAAAAAAACCCTAAAAATAAAATTGGAACACCAAGGAAAAACTATCAGAAAGGGCCCTTTTCTAAATGCTAACATGACTGGGGGGTTTCCCTTGACATGGGGATGGGGTGCCACTGCTAATGGGATATCGACACATAGGCTGCTCTCCCAGGTGATGACTCAGTTTCTCCTAAGGCACCTGGGAATGCCCTTTCGGGGACCTAGAAATCATCCTGATGCTGAGCCAGGGCACCTCTGCAGGCGTCTTGTCCCTTAGTTTCCTTTTGGGGGTTTTGGGGCAATAAGACAATCATTTATTATGATTTTATACTGCAGTTGGGTCATGCCACGGGATTGATGTTTCCAGAATGCAGCTGAGAAAGCTTCCTGTGGTTGCCTTCCTAGGAAACATATTATGTATGCATAGCCACTCCAATTCCTTTGTGAAGTGAGGCAGAATCTAAATAAATATAAAGGAATAGGCCTGACTGGTGTGGCTCAGTGGGTTTGGTGTCATCCCACAGACCAAAAGGTCACGAGTCCTTGTCAGGGCACATCCGTGGGTTACAGGCCAGGTCCCCAGTTGGGGGCATGAAAGAGGCAACCCATGGTGTTTCTCTTACACATTGATGTTTCTCTCCCTCTCTTTCTCCCTCCTCCCCCCCAAAAAATAAATAAATCACACACACACACTCACACACACATAAGTAAATAAATATGCCCTTCTGCATGTCACATGGAGCCTGAACTAACATCACGTGCCAGTTCAAATAGTGTGAACCCTCCTTTGTGAGAGTGTACGTGCACACACACCCATTTTCTCACAAGTAAGTTGTCTTCCCATGGGTACTGAGGACAACAGGAAGCTGGTGAAGGTTTTAAACAGAGGAGTTACCCGATTGGATCTGCATTATTAAAGGATCTCCGCCTGCCCTGTGGAAAACAGAAGGGACTCTGGTGAGGCCAGAGTGGACAAGGGGAGAAGAGGTGGGAGGGGAGGCAGCCACCATGGTTCAGGCTAGAAGTGAGGGCAATGATGATGAGCAGGGTGGGCTTGGTGGGACAATAGACATGCAATGGAATTTGTAAATTCCTTACAGGGGTGGGGGGACTCACTGTGACCACCCTGTGTCAGACCTCTGCGGCTGCACCCCACGCTCCAGTCCAGGCAGAGATGGCAGGCTCTCCTTAGACACAGCTGAGGACGGAGGGGCAGGGGCATGCTCAGGCTGCCACAGCTCGTGCAATGAGAGGAGGACCTGAGTCTGTCCGGGGCCTGGAGCTGCTCAGCGTGGCGGTCTGCACCATGCCACTGACAGAGGGGCTTGTGGGAATGGTGTGTGGGGGAAGGCAGACACAGTTTCAGATGGAGAGGCAGCACTCCCCCTCTTCCCTGAGTTTATTTCGACAGCCCTCGGCTCACTCCTTTGGAAGTCCCAGGTGTGCAGTGTGTGACAAGCTCTGAGAGAGCTGCAGAGTTAGAGACGTGTGACATCCGAGTAAGAGGGAAGGGGCCTGGCTTATGGGTCTCGAGGTCATCACATCCCCCCCTGTCGTGAACCTGGGGCTTAGCCCTTAACCTCTTGTTAAGGAGCTCAGTTTCTGCCTCTGTAACATGGTGCTTAGCAGCCCTCTCGCAGAATTTAATACAAACCAACTATTGAATGCTGTTCTTCTTGGAACACAGAGAGCCCCAGGCTCAAAGAGCAGTGGTGATTCAGATGTGCTCGGCAGTGGTGATTCAGGTAATCAGGGAGGAGGGGGTCCGTGGGTGGGACTCTAGACCTCTCTCTTCCTTCCCTATTTCATCAAGAACAGCACCACCCTTCACAATTCCGGAATGTCAACCGAGATCTCATTGGCTCAAAGGGTTCTGTCGCTAAAACAGTTTGGGAACTCTGCGCAGCGCTCCTCAGTCTGTAAGTCAGAGAGGTCTGGCCTGAACGCAGGGATGGCAACGAAATCAGCCGCGCTTCAGATTCCTGTGCCTGTGGCCGACCTCATTAACGGCCGGGGCCCTTTTCTGCTGAACCTTAATACGGCCTCAGGTTTATCTGCAGCACTTCTAGCAGCCAGTTCCTTGGTGGGTGAGGGGGACGAAGTGAATTTTCTGCTCTTTTGAGTTTTCATTGCAGGTCAGCCTTGAGCATCCAGCTGCATTGAGGACAACAGCTGCTCTAAAACTTCATTTAGATAAAGAAGTTTTAAAGCAAGTCGTTGCTTTAAAGTAAGTCGTTGCTTTTGTCTTAGGCCATTTGTGCTGGATAACGAGATACCACAGACTGGGTGGCCTAAACAACTAGCATGTATTTCTCACAGTTCTGGGGGCTGCAAGTCCGAGAGCAGGGTTCTGGTGAAAGCCCTTTCACGGTTTATAGATGGTGTTTTCTTGCTGTATCCCCATGTGGGTCCAGAGACAAACCTCTCCCATGACCCTGATAAGGGCACTGATCCAAATAGGAGGGCTCCACCCTTATGAACTATTACTTCCCACAGGCCCCACCTCCAAATACCATCTCACTAGGGATTAGAGGGTCAATGTATGAATTTTGGGGAGACGCAGTGTGCAGCAGCTTGCCTACCCTTGCTTAGCCAATATGTATATTAGAAAGTAAGACTAGTTACTTTTGATCAGTCACAGACTGTCCATCATCCCAGTGTGCCCACCTTCCTCTCCTTTTACAGGTGCGGACAATACACAATCCTTTAAATCCTTATTCGAATGCCACCTACTTACCTCCACCATGAGGCTGAACTTGCACAACATTCTATTTGCCTTGCTCTTGGTGTTTAATGCCTTTGCAGTGTTTTGTTGTTGTTTTTTTTCCCTGTAAATGTTTTGTTTCCAACTGCCCAGTGAGCTCCATGAAATCCTGTCTTCGCACACATTTGTATTGCTCCAGAGTGGTCCAATAGTCACTCAGTAAATATTTGCTGAGAGAATGAATCAACACAATGGGAAAATCTGAGTGCTAGTCCAAAAGGCTTTTTCATTTTGTTAAACTATGAACTGAAGTGTGCGTGGGTTCTATTGGTGAGTTGAAATTAGTTGCTGAATGCAAATCCTAGGACCACAGGTGGTCTTTGGTCCATGCTTCACTGATGTCAAGGACAGTGCCTGGCATACAGTCGGCCCTGAGTTTATTCTAGTTGAATAAATAAAAGCATGAATGAGTCAACGTGGTTTGAGACACTACCATAACCTGGCAATGACTTTTCTTGTGTTTGTCTTGCAGGAGTTAAGGCATTATTAAATGATTGACAGGATCTGGCCACTTTTGAAACCAGCTGGCCAATTGCTTGGTTGTTTCTCTGGAAACTTGCACATATCCGAACAGTGAAGAGTATATGGGGGTGTTATGTGCCTGAGGGATGACTTTCACCTCTAACTAGTAATTTACTCATTCTTGTCTTGTCTATATGTGGTCCTTTAAAGGATGCTAATTTTCTGCATATTTGGCATGTTTTAAATTTTATGTTTGTTATCAGAATAGCTCCTGAAAATTCTTTTATTTATACTGTGCTCGGCAAATGGAGACTTCAGTCTTCCAGGGCCACCCTGCCGGGAGGGCTACAGGCGAATCTTCAACTTCCCCTTGCTGTGAAACATTGTTTTATGGTTTGCTATCAAACAGGACTGATCAGAAGTTCGCTTTGCTGCTGGTTGTGCCCTCATCAATGGAGAAATCCAGTATTTGTCATCCACTGTTTGGCACATAGTAGGCACTTGAGTAAACGTGGAATCCTGGCATTTAGTCATTCAACAAATGTTTATCCAGTGCCTGCCCTCCGCCTGAGGTTACCGACATTAAATTCAGATTCTGAGAACATTATTGATGTTGTCTGGCAGCACCGGGTTGACTAATTAACGTGGGTATGCTATTATTTTCTTGTGTGGCCTCATACTGCCAAATGGCTCAATTAAAGCAATAAAGCTGAAGAGGGCTTGATCTTCCCTTAACATTTATCATTAACGGGGACTCAGTTCTGTGCTGTTAAGGCCCTGGTAGAGATTTTATTGGGCCCTTTGCCTACTCAAACTACTATTTAACCATTAACTAGTTAATCCAAATAGGTCCTCAGGGAGGCCCGGCAGAGCCATTAACTTCACATCACTGAAAGCCAGGTGGCTTGTTCAAGACCGTTGGGTAAGGTCAGGGCTGGTTCTCAATGGTGGCAGACTGGAGCCCAGCCCTTCTTTGCCAGAACTGGTCAGCTGCCCCCTCCCCCAGCATCTGCATATCTGCCTTTATTTTCCCCACTTCAGAGGAGCTCTGTTTTGCCACCTTCTAGATCTGTCCACTCATGACATGACCTCGTTCTGACTGTCATCTCAGACACCTGCTCCAAGTCCTCTGGTTTTCATGGTGGCCCCTGGAAGTGAGGCTGGACGGCCTTCTACTTCAGAAATTATGCCCACGTGCTGTGCAGACACCAACAACTAAAGCTTTGGGGTCAGGCAACTTGGGTTCAAATCTCGGTGTTGTTGCTTAGTGACAATATGACTTTAGGCAAGTCATTTAACACTTCTCGAGCCTCAGTTTCCTCCTGTCTAAAATGGGGGTGTTAATAATAGTACTCCCCTATGGCGTTATGGTAAAAATAAATGGCATAATGTCTGTAGGCATTTAACACATTGTCTAGCACATACTATGTGCTCAATCTCTAGGAGCTATCAAATTGTCTAATAAGACAATCATCACACATCGCCTTCAGTCAGAACAGTAAGAGACTTCTCATCCAGGCATATCTGATCTTTGCAGCAAAACCCACCCGAAACCCTACAGACAGAAGGGAAACCAGGCCCTCAAAGTGAGATGGAGCAGATCTGCCCTAGATACATCTGTGCTGGCTAAGATTTGGGGGGAAATATACATGTAATGAAAAAGGAGTATGCCCTGTAGAACTTATTTACCCGGATGCAGCAAATTGAAGAGAAAGCAGACACACTTTGGAGACATGCATTTATTGCCTTTGAGAGGCTGAGCTGAAGTACAGCCGAGCAACCAGGGTTTTGACATTTATCTGCTTTCCTGATGCTTTATGGGCTCTACATAAAACCTGTCTAATGACCTTCCTGCCGAAGCTGAACGATTTGCTGATAGAGCTGCAGGTTTCAGTGGGCTTTTTGTGTGTGAGAGGGAGTGGCTTTAATTTCATTTCTGGAATAAAGGAAGTACAAAGACATTAACTCTGAATCCATCACAGAAAAAGCTCTGTAATTGCAATTTGGCAGCCGCTGTGCTTGGGCTGTGCGCACTCTGAAAGCCAGTGGTGATTAATCCCGCACATTTATCGGGGCCCCAGAGCAGACGTGTGACTGCATCAGACAAGAGAGCGTGGTGTTGGATCACTACAGACTTGTCCTGATGTGACGTGTGTGAGCAGGGTGAGCTCAGTCAGGTCTCAGCCCAGAAATCTAGGCCTGCACGCCCACTTGTGTAGCCATTAGGCCCATGTGGTTACTGAGCACTCGAAATGCTGCTAGTCCAAATTGAGACGTGCTTTAAGTGTAAAACACATAGTATATATTTCAAAGACATGTATGGTGTCCGGCAGAAGTAAGGCCTGCTTGAGTGTGGTTGGTAGGGTAAGAATATTGGTGTAATAATTTATAGCTTTTATTTGAACATTTCATCTAAAATGTCCTATGATGTGACATTGGTTGTGATATTGTTATGTTACAGAATTACATACTTATGATTTTGTAATAAAAAGGGGGTGTTATTTGTGCTGGACCCTGTATAAAAGAGAATGCAAAATATTTTTGCATTGGGTACATGTTAAAGTAATTATATTTTGTATATAGTGGGCAAAATGAAATATATTATTGAAATGAATCTCATCTGTTTCTCTGTACTTCTTTACCATGTCTGCTAGAAAATCTGAAGTCCCATGTAGCTCACATTTCGGTCCCACATCGTGTTGCTATTGGGCAGTGCTGCTCTGTAGTCAGAGACCAACAGGCCAGGCAGACACTGCTAGGGCTTGCTCCCTGGCTGTTTCTCTTGTTGTTCCCATCTCAGGGCTGAGTGGCCTCCTAGTTGCCATGGTGATGTTTTTTTTTGCCTTGAGGATGGACAGTGACTCAAGTCTGTTCATTACAAGGCTTCCTGGGGAGGCTGCATTGGGAAGTGCTGGTTGAAGCGGTTACATGTGAACTGGAGTGCTCTGGGGGTTCTGCTCCATGGGTCAGAAAAGCAGATGGAGCTGATCTTCAAAAGGAAGATAAGAGCAAAGCACGTGTGTAGGTGTGGAGAGGAAGAGATGAAACACAGGGTTGTCCTGCTGGTGTTTGCGTCTCCGGTTGCAATACGTGTTTGGCCCAGCTAGATCCTCATCCTTGGGTCCTGTGAGGTGTCCTGAATCCGTATCATAAATGCCAACTTTTTTCACATCATCGAACTCAGATGGGTTTCTGGACCCCAAAAGAGTCTGAGTAATTCACACTTCAACCTACTTTTCTTTTGTCACCTCAGGTCTCAACAGGGATGAATTTTCCAGGAAGTTTATAAAGCTTAAGCTACAGAGCCTTTCACTTGCAAAGTCTCCTTCCAAAACTTCATTTTGTATTTGTACTTTTATATTATTTTTCTGAAAGAACATCCCCCAAATTGTATAAGTTTCAGGCCACAAAAAAAAAAAAATGTGGATTGGCCCTGCATTTTCATTTTTTTTCTGTGGTTGCAAATGCAAACACAGACCTTTGGTGATTTCTGGATTTTTCCTCCATAACACCAAACTTTTACCTACCTTAAAGCTTTTGACCAGCTTCCCTCTGCCTGCAATATTCTTCCTGCAGACCTTTGCAGAGCTGGCTCCTTCTTATGGATTAGGTCTCACCTTCAATGTCACCACCTCCAAGAGGCCTTCCCTGAATGTCCCACCCAAGGAGCTCTGGTGTCTCTATCATACCAATTCTCTTTTGTTTTCATGCCAATTTCTTGTTTATTCATCCATTTGCTTCCTATTCATCTTCTCCTGCTCTTTCTAAATGAAAGCAGCATAAGAACACAAACACTGTCCTGTTCACTGCTGTATTTCTAGGATCTAGAGCAGGGCCTGGCGTATTGTAGACATTCAGTAAACATTTGTTAGGATTGTATCTATTGATTGAATATTTGTAAAGTATTTCTTGTGTGCCAGGCATGATTTGAAGAACTTTACAAATGAATGAATAAAGTTTCTAATTTTCTATTATAGTTCATGTTCTGTGACAGATTTTTAAACCCTAATCACTTTTACTAGGAAGGAAATTGTATCTCATCAACCAACATATATTAAGTTAGGCCTACATTCCAGACACTGGACTAAGTGCATGACAAATGTCTTATTTGAATCCTCATAGCAGCCCTCTAAGGTAGCGTATTCACTTAGGACTGCATTTGGCTGCATGTAACCGAATCCTAACCATAGTGGCTTAACCCACTAAAGGTTTATTTCTCTCATGTCACATGAAGTCAGGGGTATGTGGCACAGGATTTTTACAGCACCTCCATGAAGTCATCAAGGACATGGTTTCTTCTGCTTTTCTGTCATTATTAACAGATGGCTCTTGTTACAGTTGCTAAGATGGTTCCTAATTCTTTAACTGTTATTCCTTGCTTCAGGCAGGAACAGGGACAAGAGTTAAGGGCAAAGAATATGTCAGCTGAATCCCCTCTGATAAGAAAAAACAACAGTTTTTCTGGGAAGCCCCTCGTAATATATAAGAATATTACTTACTCATTGGCCGAAGTGGATCACACAGCCACCTCTAACTGCAAGGAAGTCTGGGGGGTATTTTTAATTGGGCACATTGCTGCCCTGCATAAAATCCAAGTTCTATTGGTAAAGAGAAGGGGAAGAAGAGAAATTGTGTAGTGAATTAGCTGTGTTGGCCATGACTAGGATCTCCTATTGTACATAGGCCCTGGAAGAGTGACAAAGTCACAAACACTTTAGGAATTCAGAGTGTTCAGAGTAGCTGGAAACACTGAAAGCCCCAAAGATTATATAGGGCTTGGGCAATTGGAAAAGCATTTTATTTTACAAATGGAGGCACCAAACCTATAAGTGGTATAGTGTTTTGCTCAAGGTATAGTATCTAAAAAGATCAAGAGGGGGAAATAAAGATATAGACCTGGGATTTAAAGCCAGGACAGTCTTATTCCAAAGCCCATATTCTCAAGGACTGGGCTCTGTGGGTCTTAAATGCCATCACATGGTGATTTTCTGGGGTCGAACAAGCCATCTTTTCATGATACGCTTTCACAGTGATCACATCTACTGCTGCCTGAGCACTTACTGTGTGTGATTTTCTTCATATGCATTATTTGATTTTGAAAATGGCTTTATGATTTTTTGTAAAAAATTATTCCTAATTATTATAAAAATTTTATTTAGATCCCGAAAACAAAGAAACCCTAGCAGTGTGGCAAATAAATACATAAATTAAATCTCTAGAAATTCCACCTCCAGAGGAAACCGAGGTTTTACGTGTTGGCAGACCTGTTTCCAGACGCTCCTCTCTGCGGGCTGACACATCGGATATGTGTTTAAATACACGAATGGGAGCAGCCGTCTGTTTCCCTGCAGCAGTACATGGTCCCAGCTGACATCCCAACACTCTCATGGGCTAGCCACCATTTCAGAGGCTTGGGGTGGTTAGGTGACATGCCTAAGGGCACACAGCTAACAAGTGAATAAACAAGGCTGGTTTCGATTTTACCTGAACTGATCACCCTGATTCCCTGGCAGAATTAGACCTGAATGAAGCAAAGGTCTCTTTCTGTGGAGAATTTTAAAATATCTATATGCCCAATGATGGTCCCACTATCAAGGCACCTTTGTGATAGGAAAGCATGGCTTATTTGGGGGACTCAGCAGTTGTACTGAATATACCCATTATGACTAAAACAAAGCCCCTCAGGGCTGTAAACCTTCTGAGATATTGTTAATCTGAAGTCTCTGTTCGAAACCATGCTGGGCTGACATCATCCAGGGTGATACCCCCTGGCCCAACCATGGGGCTGAGTCTTCACTGACTGTCAGTTTTTACAGCTTAAGATCATTGTAAATGATTTTCATTCTGGTGCAGTGCAAATGACTTTTCATTCCACACATGGCCACCAGCTCTGCAGATGTTTTGTTTCATATTTGTATTTCCCGGATGTTGTGGGCCAAGCTGAATAATCTTTGCAGTTGCAGGATTTTGAATGAATGAATGAATGAATGAATGAATGAATGAAATAGGGATCCTTCCTTCATATGGATGAATAGCATGTCAACTGCCAAGGTGCATGCTGAACTCTTTAAAAGCTGTTTTGCCATTGATAGGGCACTGGTTAAATAAATTACGACACATCCATGTGTTAGAAAACCTGTGCTGATAAAATGAATGAGGTGGGTCAGGAAAGAATGCCAAGGGGTATTATTCAGTAAGAAAAAAGCAAGGTATAGAACATAATGTAGAACACAATCCCTCTCCCTATTTTATTTGTAAATTAAAAAATAATATATATTTATATATATACATATACATATATATCTGTATAAATACATAAATATACATACATACATAAATATATTTTTTTTCTGGAAGAATCCATGACAAACCATTACTAGGTAATAATTGTTACCATTAGGAGGAGCAGACACAGAAGTTATCACTTGTTATTGTATACTTTAATGTTTAAGATTTCAAAACCATATATATATAAAGAAGCTCCTACTCAGAAGGCACCTTGGTGGTACGAAAGCGTAGCCACTTCCCTGAGCTCAGCACCTGTGTGGCTATTGGAGTTAATGTAATCATTGCCTAATGCCAACAGGAGTGGTCTGACCAATGAGAACACGGGCCATCCCATGTTTTCTTCTCTGTACTTCTCCATGCTTAAGAAAATGTTAGGACTTATTTTTAAAAGATGTGTTCAGAGAGATTCCCCTGCTCTGGAAAGGAACAATGGCCTCTCACCTGACAGACATTCAATGTGGGAAAACTCACAAAGTGGCACCGTACACACAGGGAACATGGCCCGAGCAACAGTGTGAAGGTGAGCCCAGTTAGGGGGCAGATTTGTTTTTTCTCTGTCAGTGGTGGTTCTAAATCACTAGGTCTGCCAAACAGTGCCCACTGAGTTCTGCCCCTGGTGGCTGCCCAGGGTACGGTGGGAAGAACCCAGAGGCCAGTTCCAGGCTGGGCTGTGACTGGTGAGCCATGGCTACCCCAGGTGACCAGGTGGGGAGTCGGGGTGGGGGGCAAGCTCCAAGCAGGTGGGTGTCACTAAGGGACAAATTCTCCCCAGGTTGGTTGTGGCCTGCCCTGTCCCCCAGTATGCCAGTACATCGCAGTGTGCTCCCCAGAATGTTCCCACACCCAAGGAGGGACACAAGGTCTAATGGAAACAGGAGAGAACAGGAGACCTGATGGTGCATGAAATTAGCAATAGACACAGGGAGATAGCTCTGCTTGTTGTGGGATGGGGGAGCATCACAATCAGTTCATCAGAATAGGAGCTAAAGCCAGAGAAAAACTGAGGGCCAACTGATCAACAGGACCCCCCACCCCCTTGCAGACAGTGGCCCTGTCACCCCACACCCTTGCAGAGCCTCTGTGAATAAGAGGGAGACAGGATGAGGGCTCTGCCGACTGAGATCGACAGCAGTTTCATCTTTAGCATCTCAAGGGATTTGTGAAGCGCCTGGGAGCCCCCTCTGAGGAGGACAAGGCTCAACTGGTGACCAAGTACGTGGTACGAAGGGAGCCAGCCACTTGCACACCCACAACCGCTGCTTTCTCGTCAGGGCTGAGTCCTCCTCCATGGGGTTTTCAGGCATCTGCTGATAGAACATGTTGCCTCTGGCCTGGCCTGTTGACCCAGGTTTAACTAACAGTGGCAAAGAGGCCTTTTCCCAAAGGGGGCTTTTGGAACCTCCTCGCAGTTTGTCTTCAGTAGGTCTGGAGGGTAAATCATGGCTGTGTGGTCCATGAAGGTGCTCCCCGCAGAAGGCCCAGCGCCCGCTGCCAGCATCCGCTGCCCAGACTCGGTGCATAAAACAGCAGCATCGAAGGGTGGCTTGTTCTGCTTCTCCCAGAGATGCAATGAGACGGCACGCAGAGGCGTCAGGGAGCCCTGGAGAGGGGGTGAGAAGTTACGATTCTGCATCTGTTCACCGCACAGCCACCTTTGGGGTTTGGG
This sequence comes from Tonatia bakeri, assembly GCA_004024845.1. Taxonomy (NCBI): domain Eukaryota; kingdom Metazoa; phylum Chordata; class Mammalia; order Chiroptera; family Phyllostomidae; genus Tonatia; species Tonatia bakeri. Next base: position 63,103 of record PVIA01004277.1, read on the forward strand.
CGAGTCAATTTGATTTGGTATTTAAACTCTTTGTTTGTTTGTTTTTGTTTCTCGGTACAAACTCCCATGTATGAAGAAATTACTTTCCTTTCGTGAATGGCAGGTGAAAGACATGACTGAATAGAACTGTTTGGTTTTCTGCGGTGGGTGCTGCGCCCTCCCATCCTCAGAACACTGAAGACAGTCTTCCAACTACACCTGCCTTAGACAGATCAAAATTTGGGAATCTTCCCATTTGTCCCTTAGAACTGGTGAGGCTGAGGTCTGTGGCGGAGCATAAACAATGAAATGGCGGGGGGCAATGGCTAGATTTTTTTTTTAATTTAACAAATACATTACCTGTATAGTCCGCCAGTCCTTGCAGAGTCTGGTCGTGGGAGGTAGAAGAGGGCAAAGCGGGGATAAACAGTGGTGGAAGGAGACTTGACTTGGTGGTGAATACACGATGCAATGTACAGATGACGTGTTATAGAACTGTACACCTGGAACCTGTGCAATTTTATTAACCAATGTCACCCCAATACATTTCACAATTTTTTAAAAGAACTTGAGTCTGGTGTGGGAGCTGAGTCTGTTAAAAAACTGCGTCTGTCTTTGTTTGCCTCCTTGATTCCCTTCATTGAACCTCGTTGTGGTGATGCTGTTCATGGCAGGATTAGTGGGCAAAACCTATTAAGTGTCTAAGCTAGTTTAAAAATGGAACCTCTCGCCCATAAACAGATGGATGAAATTACTAGGATCCCATTCACACAAAGAAAGGAACTTAAAAGTGTAATCAGAGACGTCAGTGCTTCTCTGTGCTTTGCCACCGCCTCCATCATTATCCCTGGATCCTTTCAAGCGCCCACCCGTTCAGGACCTTCGCCACATTGCAGCTTTTCTTAATTAATTTCTTCATTTCTTAATTAACTTGATAGTAGTTCAAACTAGCATAGGCTAATAAGATTAAGGCCTCCAAAAATAAAATTACATTTGGCTTTAAAGAAATAAGGCCATGAGCAAATAAACTTTGTAATCATCCTGAACAGATGGTACACAGGACTAGAGTTGCAAAGTATATGACTTTATGCAAAAGGTAATGCTCCTTTTAAAAGAAGTGTGTAGTTCACACAAAACATGTACATGAGTGATCATAGCATTGTTATTGATAATAGCCAGAAATTCAGAATAATCAAAATGTCCATCAAGTATATCCATACCAAGGAATATTCAACAAGGAAGAAATGAAGTTTGGATACACATGCTCTAATATGGATGAACTTTGAAAATATCATGCTGGGTGAAAGCAGCCAGACACAAAAGGTCACATGTCATACCATTCTATTTGTGGGAAATGTCCAGAGCAGGCATGTGCACAGAGACAGAGAGTGGATTGGTGGTCACCAGGGACTGGGTGGGGTGGGGGTGGGAAATAGGAAGTGGCTGCTTCATAAGTGGGGGTCTTCCTTTGGCAGTGATGAAATGTTTCAGAACTAGACAGAGGTGAGGGTCACACAACATAATGAAGATACTAAATGCCACTGAACGATGCACTTTAAATTGTTAATTTCATGTTATCTCAATTTGAAAAAAGAAGATACAGGTACATGTTAAATTATGGATGAACGTTGAAAACATCATGCTAAGTGAAAGAAGCCAGACACAAAAGACCACGTATTGTATGATTTCGTTTATATGAGACGTCCAGAACCAGCAAATCTAAACAGACAAAAAGCAGAGTAGTGGCTGCCCAGGGCTGGAGGGGGGATGGGACAAAATGAGAAGCGACTGTGAATGAATGCGGGGTTTCTTTAGGAGTGATACAAGTGTTCTAAAATTGATTGTGGTGCAGGTCACACGTTGCCGATGTACTGAAAACCACTGAATTTTAAATCGATGAATTGTGTGGCATGAGAATTATGTGTCAATAAAGTTTATTTTAAAAAGTATGCATAAATTTAAGCTTTGAAAAAATGGACTCACTTCAGGGACCATTAGGGCAGCTTGCTTTCTGCAACCTAAAAGGCTATAATCCCTTTACTTTATCTAATTTGTACATTGCGGTTTTTGTGATGTGAGTTTTCTTAAAAACAGGACTCCCAATACCACGTATGAACACAGGAGTAAAAAAGAATCAGGGATTCAGACATAAGCACAAGCATATATGAAGATTTTGTACATGATAAAGGAGACTTTTTAAATGATTATTCAAAAAATGGTATGAGATCCAGCTAGCCAACAAAAAAAACAAGAAAGAAAAGAAAAAGAAAACAAACAAACAAAACAACTGGACTCCTACCATATTCCTTACCCCCAAGTAAATTGCAATTTGATAAAATATGCTCATGTACAAAAGAAAACTATACCCTGGCTGGTGTAGCTCAGTGGATTGAGCGCGGGCTGCGAACCAAAGCATCGCAGGTTCAATTCCCAGTCAGGGCACATCCCTGGGTTGCAGGCCACGGCCCCCAGCAACCGCATATTGATGTTTCTCTCTCCCTCTCTCTTTCTCCCTCCCTTCCCTCTCTAAAAATAAATATATAAAATCTTTAGAAAAAAAGAAAACTATAAAAGTATTAGTAGAAAATATAGGCGAATGTTTTTTCAAGATCTTGGGAGTGAGGAAGACCTCCATAAATAAAAGCCAAGAAATCATTTTTAAAAAGAGAGAGAAACATAGATTTGACTACCTATTTTAAAAATGCAAAAAGCTTTATTACAGCAAATACTATTTTTCCTCCATTCTCTTCTCTACTCACTGGCTCCATCCGAATTTGATCGGTCCTGCAGGATACTGCTGAAATTCCCCTCCCCTGTGGCTCCTTCCCCAACCATGCCGTTCTTCCTTCTTTGAACTGTTGCACTTGGTCAAAATTACATGGATGGAAAGGGGAGATAGATGGATGGTGTTTTACCTGCCACCTCTAGACACCTGGCAGGGGGTGCTCAGAGCACTGTGTTGAGGACTCTTCAGGGCATCTACCCTCAGGGGGAGTGTTGTGATTATTGCTGTCTGTCCTGGGCATGGGGGGGGTGGAGGAGTCAGATGCACATCCCCTGCCTTTGGGCACTATCTCACGTATTCCCCTTCACTTGACCATGCCATTGTAATACTTAAAACCCAGACACATCTAATAGTTCTTGTCCTTCTTAATGATGCTTTTGTGTTGTTGTTATTGCTTTTATTTTCCCCCAGAATCTCTCATGGAGGCAGGCGTTTGAATGCTCAACAAATGTTGTACTAATACTGTAACAAATACTATAGAAAGAGTACAACGGCATTCTGAAAACAGTGCTTTCCAGGAACACAGTGGTTCCCAGGAATAGAAAATATCCCAAAAGTGCCCTGTAGTTTATGGGGTAGGTCAAGGAGGGTGGCAGGGAGTGGATGCAATGGAAATAGGCACAACTTTACTTCTTGTATTTAAACAAAGCGTGTTTACCCTCAAGCTATGCTCACCATGTGTGGGCTTTGTATGGGCAGACAATAGAAGAGTTTTTTTAACAGAGAAGGCTGCCCAAGCAGTAAGAATTGAATATGTATTTACTGAGGGAATGAACGCGTGAATAAAATAAGAACTGGAAACACCTCTAACGTGACAAAGTGTTCCATGGAGCGGAAGCATCATGTGCCCCTGGCAAGAAGCTAGCAAACTTGTCTTTGCCTAGAGAACAACTCCAGGTTCACACAGTGGCAGAGCCTCCCTTGGGAGGTCCTCCCAGGGCCAAACAAGGCTCTCTCCCTGTCTTCTCAATCTGCTGGCTGACTGAAACTCATTTTTGTTAGGTTGGAGTTGCTCAAGAAACCGGGTGGACACAGTGAGCTAAGCAGCAGGGTTTATTAGCAGGGAATAAGAGGGAACAGTGGAGCTAACCACGGGAGATTGGGACTTGCAGGGGAAGGCGAAGAAAGTGGAGCCAACTAAGAAAGGTTGGGGAGCCAACCAAGGGAGGTTAAGACTCGCTCGGTTGTCTTAGGGCCGGGTTTTTAAGTGCAAAAACCCTTGAAGGGTAACTGGTTGGGGTGTCAGAGTCTGATTGGCTAGAGCTGATTGCTGGGTGCTGGTTCTGCTGACCATTGTTCTTGATATGTCTTGTCAGGCTCAAGTTAAAGCTGTAAACTGTTATGCGTGATTGGCTGACCCCAGACCCCAATCTTAGTCGGGCATTCATTTGTCCTGGGTAGGGTCAGCAGGCAATTTCCCATGGTACAGTTTCCCACCTGGTGATTTTCCATTCCTCCTAGGCTTGCCTAGGTCTGTCAATTTTGACTCATTCTAGCATCTGAACCCCATTTTAACTGGCATGAACCCAGTCTCAGAACTGCTTCTGTGCAGTGGGCCTAACCTCATCTCAGCACACAAGCAGTTAGTTACCCATGGAAAGCCCAGGCCAGGAAAATGCCCTGGGCCTCTGTGCTGGAAAATCTGCATCACCCAAGGTATCACCAGAAAAGTCATTCCTTCTGCTTGCTGAGGATGCAGGAACATGTGCACAGACATTCAATTGTTCCTGGTATTGGCAATTTACAAAGCACTTTTAACACATTGTCCCCAGTTGATCTTCAGGAGGTAAAAGACTAGGTCAGAGACCCACACCTTCTTCATCGAAGTCACTAGGATTTAGAAGAGTGATTTTTGCTAGTTCATAAGAATTGTTTTTTTCTTTCTGCTGTCAAGAGATAATTCTCTCCCTTCCACAAGATGGAAGTCTAGTCTCCAGGTGGGAGGAAGGCTTCTCTTTAAGTAGCTGCTGGGTTGGGAAAGAAGGGTTTTGTTCCAGGAAGTGATGTCTGTGTTTTGGAAGGGAGGAAAAAACTGACATTTTTAGGCTGCAAGCCTCTTCTGGGAGAGCTGGGGACAGATCTATTTTTAGAAGCGTTCTCTGCCACCCACAATAAAACGCAAAAGGTAACCAAGCACCTGGAGGGTTTCCTGTGGGGAAAGTTGTAAGGGCCAGAGAGCTTCTGCGTATTATGAGTCACAAAATTTGACGTCATCAATCTGATGCAGAGAGAGCAGGATGCCCCCTCCTTTGAATGACAACAGACTTGGGGATGGCATACATGCTTAAATCACAAACGACTAGACCACAGACTCAGAGAACAGGAGTCCAGGGTATTGTGTGCTAACCCAAAGGGGCAAAGGGTGCAGTTCAAGGATGAAATGAACCTTGTGTTGGGTATCAGCTCTGCCTCTTCCTGGCTTTGTGATCTTGGGCACGTGACTTAACCTCTCTGAGCTCAGCTTCCTTGTCTATAAGGTGAAGAATCATCAAAGGACTTCTAAAGCCCTTTTAGCCCTAATTTTCAAGATAATTAGCCTCCATGGGACTTGTTCCCACATCCACAGAATAGAGAGAGAAATAGACTCCACTTTATATGTTTACTGTAAGTGGTAAAAAAAAAAAAAAGAGAGAATAAACAGAAATTGCTTGGCACAGACCCTGGCATGAAGTAAGTAGTCAATACATGTGGCCCTGGCTGGTGTGGCTCAGTGGATTGAGTGCTGTCCTGTGAACTGAAAGGTTTCTGGTTCAATTCTCATTCAGGGCCCATGCCTGGGCTGTGGGTCGGGTCCCCAGTTGGGGTGTGTGAGACTGATGTTTCTCTCATACATTGATGTTTCTCTCCCTCTTTTTCTCCCTCCCTTTCCCTCTCTCTGAAAATAAATGAATAAAACTAAAAAAAAATACATGTGAATTATTGGAGCAGCATTCTTGTGGCCAGTGACATCAGAACACCTCTGTTAGAGCAATGAGACAAATGTGCTTTAAAGATGTTTATGGTAAAAAACATCAGTGGGAATTTAAGCTGGGATTCTGGATGTTTTGCAGACTAACATACTGACCGTAATTGCTCATGGAGTGACACCAACTTAATAGAAAATGGAAAGACAAGGCAAGAGGATGTTTGGTGTTTCAAGAGCCCAGATCAGCTTCTATTCAGTCACTTAGCAGGAGGCAGGCCTATTATACCATTTAAAATCGAAATCTGAGTTTTTGTGATGTGCTTTATCACAGTCAACTCTGGAGAGGCTTTGCTCCCGAGGTGCTGCCCCACCTTGCATCCCTACCCTATATCACACAGCACTGCTGGCCCCAGGGGAGGAATTTGGCAGAGAAGGGGACTTGTCTTTCCCTCCAGGGGCTTCAGCTACTGAAGATGGAATGAGGGAGAGCAGCACCACACAGGATAATGTTAGAGAGGAGTTCTTGAGCGATTGGCCAGGATTTCTGCTTAAAAACTAAGGCATTATTGATGTGCCGGGCCTCGTGCCATCTTCTTTAGAATGGGAGGTTCTCTGCGTGTGTTGCCGGAGGCCTGCGTTTCTCTCTAGGACAAGTTCCCCGAAGGCCCCGGGAACCAGCCTTCGTGCCTTCGAGCTGCTGCCAACGTGCGGCCGACGTCAGCGGCTTCCAGGGGGGCCCCTGGCGGTTCACCTCTCTTCCGTTTCATAATTAACACATTTTTTTCCCTCCCCTGACACACCGCCTGCAGCACAGAGCTCCTGGCTTTCGTATTTCCCTGGTGTAATTGTGTTTCTTATGATATTCCCTAAACACAGTAAGAAAACAGTCATCCTGGGAAATGTGAGAAACCCTTTTCTTGCCTCACTAACCAGCCTCAGGGGTTGAGAGTGAAGAGCTTTCGCTACTCACCTTGTTCGTTTTTTCCCAAGGCACTTAGTTATCACAATTGGTTGGCACAGGGTGTCCAAAGGTAAAGATCAGACCCTTGATTTCCTTGTGCTCACTTCACTGTTCCTCATGCCCCTCACAACACCCCAAATACAGTGCGAGCTATTTGTCAGGGGAGAAATCACTCAAAGATTTTACAGGGCCACATCTTATAGTTGCGCCAGTTGTATACCGCCAACAGGCAGGTGGCGGGGGGATGTCAATTGTGTAGACTGTAGCGGGATGGCTGTCTCGGGACGTGGCAGTGCACAACTGCACTGCGTCGCCTGTAGCATCCTTCTGGCAGGGGAGATTTCCAAAACTTAAAGCACACATTCTGTTTGGGACATAAGGGTCAGTATCTTTGTAATTAAATGTTTGTGAGGACCCTTGGGAGAGATTTCTTCATTGGTTTTGTATCTTCTCTTGTGTTATTTATCTCAGGCTTAACATCAGTTGTATAACCAATCAGGTCCCCACTTCAAATGCAAACCGAATTTGTGGGGCAGTTACAGCACATAGAACTCCATTTTTGTGTTAGCCTCGTTCCTGATGTTATTTCAGTCCTACAAGTGCCTACTGTGCACCAGGCTCTGTTCACAGGGAGACAGCAGAGAACAAGAAGGGAAAGTCTGTTTCATGTGCTACTCTTGTTTTGCTTTTTCTTTCTCATCTACTTCTAATGCATACTTTCTTGCTATCCTGTAACCACTTAGATAGTTTTTGGATTAGCAGTGTATAAAATAAATGGATGTTATAAACATACATGCACCTAACAATAGAGCATTAAAATGCATGAAGGAAAAGTGACACAATTGAAGGGAGAAACAGACAACTCAACAATGATAATTGGAGACTTGAACAACCCACCTTCAATAACGGCTAGAACAAGTAGGCAAAAGATCAACAAGGAAACGGAAGACTTGAACTACATTCTAGGTCAATTAAAACTAATATATACTCCACCCAACGATACCAGAATATACACTCTTCTCTAGTGGACATGGAAAGATTCTCCAGCATAGACCGCATGCTAGGGCATACAACAAAACTCAATAAATTTTAAAAGATTAAAATAATATAAAATATGTCCTCTAACCATAATGAAGTGAAATTAGAAATCAGTAACTAAGAAATTTGGGAAAGGCACTGATACATGGAAATTAAATCACCTACTGCTAAATAACCCATCAGTCAAAGAGGAAATCACAAGGGAAAGTAGAAAATACTGAGCCAAATGAAAATAAAACATATTATACCAAAACTTGTGGTATGCAACTAAAATAAGTAAATAACCATTCTTTTTTTTCTTTTTTAAAGATTTTATTTATTTACTTTTAGAGAGGGAAGGGAGGGAGAAAGAGAGAGAGAGAAACATCAATGTGCGGTTGCTGGGGGCCATGGCCTGCAACCTAGGCATGTACCCTGACTGGGAATCGAACCTGCGATGCCTGGTTCGCAGCCCACGCTCAATCCACTGAGCTACACCAGCCAGGGCAGTAAATAACCATTCTTAGCATTTCTTAATTTCATTTTGGAGAATAAACGAGAAACTATTATTTTATAGTTTCAGCTCCTGTGCAGAAGACCACAGTACTTGCCCATATTGGAGCTAAATCAATATTTGTTGAATGAATGAATACATTGTGTTCCTGTGGGAAGAAGGCAAACCCTAGAATCAGGAGTCCATGTCAGATTCCTTCTCAGCTAACCCTTATCCTCTCACAGTTTTGCACAAGCTGTTTATGTTTTAAGCTCTTTTTATAAATTCTCATCCTCTTCTCTTTTTTCCTTCCCTCTCCATGAGGCCTTTTGCATTACTCTGTGGTTTAAACTTCCTACTCAAGCTCTTAGCACATAAACTTTTTTTGTCCTGCTACTAAGGTAAGGGGTGGGCAGGCTACTGCCTGGGGGCCAAATCCAGCCCACCTCCTGTTTTTGTGTGATCTGAGAGTTAAGAATAGTTTCCACATTATCAAATCCTTGAAAAAAGTCCAAAGAAAAATAATATTTCATGACATGTGAAAATAATAAGAAATTCAACTTTCAGTTCTCATAAATAAAGTTTTATTGGGACACAGCCATGCTGATGTGTTTGATATGGTCTACTGCTGTGTTTACGATACAATGGCAAAGCGGAATATCTGTGGCAGAAAGCTTGTGGCCCATGGAGTCCAAAATGTCTACATGAAAGTTGGCTGCCCTTGTTCTGAGTTTCTGCACAGGCATACTCATGACTTGGTGTGCCATCCCTTTTCCCATCTCAACAAAGCCTTTTTCTCATGCAAAGCCCTTTCTCCTAAATTCTTACCTGATAAATCCCACCTGGTCGCATAATTCTCTACACTATCTCTCAGCATTAGTTAATGTAGCTCAACACAGATGTAATTAACGTGCAATTTTCATATTAAAAATATCTCGAATATGTGTTTACTGTCTTCTCTCTTTCATTGTGAAGACCCCAAGGGTGGACCTATTCCTTTCATATCCTGTGTTTCCCTTCGCACCCAGAGCAGCGCTCAAGCTTTGTAGTCAAACAGATCACAGTTTGACTTGCGATTCACTCACTAACTGAGCAAGGGGTGTACGCTTTCTTAGCTTCTTCATCGGCAGAGTAGATTTGAAATTAGGATTAAGGAGATGATGTAGTGAAGGGTCAAAGACCCAGGAGATGCTCCACAAACAGTAGTAATCATCAGTGAACGGTTTCTTTAGTTGAATATGAAGATATTAACTTTGGCCATTAATGAAACTTTTAACAATGCAGTGAGAAGTAGTAAGTCAGTAGAAATGGAACTCCACATTTTGGTTGGAGCCCTGTAAGGATTAGCTGGAGACATTTAAGGCCTGAAATGTGATATTCGACCAATGAAGCTTTGTTTAAAATTTAACAAACCCTTCTTGGTTTCTCATTGAGCTTAGTGCTGTGGAGGACTCAGGTTCATGTGAACGACAGGAGACCTCATCTATCTGAGGAAATTTTTGTCTAAACTAGGGGCATAAAGAAAAGCAGACATGAGCTATGCTCTTGCTTGTCCATAATATTTCTCTTCTCTCTCAGGATAGATGATTCAGAGTCAGCAACTCACATAAAAAGTATTGCACATGGAAATTATTACTGTTATTCTGTGGGGAAATAAGTTTCTAAGTGTAGCAATCTGAAATTAATAACTTTCTCTGTGGAAACTCTCTTGACAACATCTCAAGATGAAGCCAAAGAGTGCAGTTTTTATGGCCTTGGAGTATCTTCCCATCTGCTTGGCTTGCAGCAGGCAGGGATCCATGAGCCGGAGATTCAGAGCTTTTCACTTCCCTGTACAATTTGCTTGCCAACTGGAGACCGTATGCAGCAGAGGCTCAATTTCTCAACCCACTTATATTCACCCATCAAATCAACACAAATCTTTTCAATTTACTTATTAAAGGCTTCAGGGAAAACTCAAAGAAAAAAAAAACCCAGTCTTGACTGTTAACACAAAACATTTTGGTTTAGGACATCAGAAAAGGAGAAGGCAAGGGCAATCGGGAACTTTTTTTTCTTTCGAGAGGAAATAATTCCTGTAAGAAAGTCTCATATTTATATTGTGACAAATATTCACGTCCATACGCAGGGAGCGTATAGCTATGGAGGGAGAATGTGGTTTAGGAAAGAAGTAGGTGGGAAGGGCACCCATGCGCTGCGTACTCGCACGGGGACAGCGGCTGCAGTTCCGGTAGCCACACGCGGCAGCACAGACAGTTTTGTCATTCCCTCTTACATGGAAGTTTAGAATATCTGAGCAAAGAAGTCTGGATTCCTACTTTCTACTGATGAGATTTTTAAAAAATTTCAAATTAGACTTTTCCCCCTTCTATAAGACCACAAGGCAAGACATTATGTGTGGGATGATTCACTGTACCTTGTTATATTTAACGTTGGGTGGTTGTTTTTTTTTCTGGATTAAAAACTCAGGGACAGAGTAAGGAGCATACCGCTTTGGGACTCTCAGATTGGCATGTCACTGGAAATAGGGAAAGACATGTAGGTGTTTGTATACTAGCCGAGAACTCAAAGTGAGGAAGATAAATATCTAGAAATTTTATTGATTACGATTGGTTCCTTTATACAGAAACTTCAGAGTAGTTTCAAAACACGGCTATGTTTTAAAATATATAGTCAGCCCTGGCTGGTGTGGCTCAGAGGATTGAGCGCCAACCCGTGGACCAAAGAGTCACAGGTTAGACTCCTAGTCAGGGCACATGCCTGGGTTGCAGGCCAGGTCCCTAAGTGGGGGGTGTGTGCGAGACAATCATGCATTGATGTTTCCCTCTCTCTTTCTTCCTCTCTTCCCCTGTGTCTAAAAATAAATAAAATCTTTTTAAAAGTAAAATAAAATACATAGTGAGCTAGACCTGAAAATTAGAAGCTAAACCAATAACCATATTGATGCCAACCCCAGACTACCAACGTGGAAAGGCAATCAAGACCAAATTACAACAAGCCTCAAAGATCAAGTTGTCTTCTGTGTTGAGCCTGTGAGTAGAAGCAATCCCAGATGGCTGGGTGTGATAGAATGAAAGAAGACACCTCAAATTGCTAGATAAGCTATACTATGCTATATGCTAAGGGAGATATCAAAATATTTAAAAGACAAATACTCTTCCACAAAGTTTATACTTTAGCTGCATGATAATGGCTTATAAAGCTGGCTGAATGGGTTTGCATTCTAGCTTTGGCCCTTACTAGCTCTGTGTGATTGGGTCAAATATTTTATCTCTTCGGGTATCATTTTCTCATGTGTGAAACAGTAATGATTATCTCCTTATATTGCGGGTATTCCTGCCCCCTCTCAGCCCTTCCACAGGCAAGCTCTCACTTCCCTCACCACCTTTGCACGCGTAACCGCTACCCAGAAGGATAGTTGCATGGCTCACTCTTGGAAGTTTTGCCTTTTGTGTCATCTCCTCAGAGAGCTTTGGTTCAGAAAAGATCATGTCTATATCCACGGATGATGCTGTTAAAACACGTAAAGAAGTGCGTGGAAATGAGGATGCTAATATCATCACTCACCCTCATCAGGCTTTGAGATTTAAGAGGTTTTTGAGAATTAGGGTTAGGCAACGTTTTCTGCAAAGGGCCCAATAGCAAGTAATTTAGGATTTGTATGTCATACTAAACAAAAGGGAGCTGCTGTGCTCCGAAAAAACTTAATTTATGGACACTGAGGTTTGACTTTCATGTACTTCCCACGGCCATTGAATAGACCCCTGCCCTGTATTTGACCCACCCCTGCTCTAGGAGGATGGCAGACAGGAAGGGAGTGAGTGGGTAAGAACCCAGATAGAATCTGCAGCCAGATACCAGGGATCAGGTCGCTGGTGCATTAAGACTGTCGACCTCCCTGGGGGTTAAAGACCTTTGCCTTAAGGGACTGCGGCCACTGCGTGTGATGAGGGCTGGTAAAAACACGTAGGGGCAGCTCAGTGCTGGCTACGGGGTGCTCGTCACCGGCGTCACCCTCTCGGTGGTGGCCTGTGAGCAATTCGCTCTCAGTGGACTGGAACTCGACGCTTCAGCCTGGGAGGCGCGGGAGGAGACGCAGCTCCCCCCTCCCCCCCCCCCCCCCCCCCCCCCCCCCCCCCCCGCCCGCCAAGGCTCCGCCGGGCTGCGCGAGTCGGGGGCGGGGCGTCGTCGTCGTGGTCCCCGCCTCCTCCCTAGGGGCCGTGTCGGAGCCTCCGCGGCGGCCGTGCTCACAGCCCGAGGAGAGCGGCTCGCCTGGAAACAGCGGCGGCCATCGAGACCCACTCGAGGCGTGACCCCTCAGCCTCCCCGCGCTCCCTGGCTGCGGCTCCCGCGCCCCTTCGTTCAGCTCGCTCGCTTGTCTGTCCTCGTCCCTGCGGCCGGCTGCGCCATGGCGTTGGCGTTGGCGGCCCTGGCTGCAGTGGAGCCGGCCTGCGGCAGCCGGTACCAGCAGGTGAGCAGCGCGGAGTCCCGCCCTGGGCGGGAGACCCCGGCCCTTCCCTCCCCGCCGGCCGCTTCAGGCTTCTGCAGCCCGGCTTGTGGCCAGCTCGAGGCCGCGGCTTGGCAGGCCGCGCTGGGCCTGGGCGGGCCGGGCGGGCCCGGGGCTCGGATTCGAGGCCGCTGCGGCCGGGCGCGTCCCTCCGTGACCTCGGGCGGGACTCTGGTGGTGGAAAAACCTGTGACCCGCTGCGTTTCCTACATTTCCCACGGCGCACGGGTCCCCAAGTCAGAATCCGCCAGGGCCCAGGGACGTCGACCTGGGGACATTACGTTTTCCATTTTCTACCTTTGGTTTGACGTCATTGGGAAGGAAAATAAAAATGAAGCATGAAATGGAAAAGAAGACTGGGCGGAGAGAAAAGATTAAAATCGCTGCTACTGCCGCCGACAGCTCCCCGAAGGGAGATGCGATTACTCAGGGTTTCACAGCCCTGTCTGTGTCGAAACCCATCCCCCTCTCCTCCGTTTTGAGACAAAAGTAAAAAATGAGGCGAGAGACAAGCCTGCATTTTGCAGTGAATTTGGGAAAGGCGCTATTCAACTTCGATGATGTCCCAAAATGTCGCTCTACGTGGGAGGCTGCAGGGCGTGTGCCTGGGTGTGTGCCTTAATAGCTTGAAAATGTCGTGCAACGAGGTTTAATAGCATACCTGGGGAGGAAATGTATGGGGGATGATTGGATTATTATCTAGCGTATGATTTATAAGTTGAGGCCCTAGGGGAAAGAGCTGCTTGTTTGACTCGCCACTGTGTGTAGCCTGGTTTCCTTTGGAAATTCAGAGACCTTCTGCAGGGGTTTTGTGGGAATTGAGCCAGCTAGTAATTGATGTTGATTTGGACCGCAGATAGCTGCGTTCTGTCGTGTTTTGAATGCTTAGTATAATTCGCGTAAAATGGCAGTTGTGCTTCTATGAAATGAAATGTTCTATTTGTATGGTAGAAATAAGGAAAAACAATGATTAATACATCCGAATTAACCCTGGTGTGGCCAGTGACTGGTTTGTTTTGTTGTCGTTAGCCCTGTGTTGTCATTTCCTTCTCCCTTCAGCTGGACTCCAGAAATGACTGGTTAAGAATTTAGATCCTTGGTTTCATAAACACACCCAAATTGTGGCAGACCATTTTAGTCCTTAGATTTCTCACAGCCTGGGGTCTGGCACATGCTGTTTTGTATGACCTTGGGCAAAGCTCTGGGTTCCTCTCTGCTTTAATAAAATATGAATGATAGGTGTCACTTAACTGTCACCTGGGTGTTTGCAAATCATCTGCACCTCATAGTGTGATTAATTCATTCTTTTCCTTTGCCTTGGATAAGGCAAACAAGCAAAATGCTGTGGCTTTTCTTTGTGCTGCCATCTTCTTGAGCTGTGAGGTAGTGCGCACGTACTGCTAGAATACAAAAAAATTGATGGAGTATCAAAATTATGCGTTTCTTGGTGTGGTACTTAAATAGCTTTAACTACACATAATTGAAGTATGCCAGGGAGAGCCCATCATTATTTTGAAGAGATAAGCTTCACAACAGAGTGAAAAGGCGAAATAATATTCTTAGAAAAATTGGAAAATATGAAAGCCAAAAAGAAAAAAACCTTACAACAAAAACCTATCTTCCATAGATAACCAAAGTTAATATTTTGATGTGTATCTGTGGACTTATAGCTCTGTAAATATATCTAAGTGTAGATCAGTATACATGTGTACCAAGAAGGAAGGCTAATATTGATTTACCGTGAGCATTTACTATGCACCGATCACGGTAATAGGTGCTTTACAGCTGTTATTTCACTTGTTCCTCACAGAACCCCAATGAGGCAGGGTTTGGTATTGTGCAGATGACAGTGACGACTCCAAGAGGCTCAGTAACTTGCTCAAGGTCACAGCTTCTAAGTAGTGATTACAAGGATAATACACACTTACCTACTTAAAACACAGGCTCATGGTGCAAATATAGGCATGTGCATTAGCAGACATACATGCACCCACATGTACATACACAGGCACATTTTTGTACACACAGGTGCTATTCCCGGGCCCCTGATTATGCTGTGCACACATGTACACGTGTGTACACATGTATGTTTACATACCCATATATGTACCTCTGTGTGTCATGTTCATAGACACATACATTCCCAAATTTGTGTGTGTTCATGAATATGTATGTACAGAGACACACAATGTAATAAGATGGGTTCATATTTCTATATCTGTATAACGTGTAATTGCATGGCTACACTATAATTTAACCAATTGCCCAGTGTTGGTCACTAAAGTATTTAAATTTTTTTTTCATTCACTGTAGTTTCTTTTACACGCATCCCCGTCTATTTCCTTAGTGTAAATTTCTAGGTGTGGAAATGCTTGGTCAGGGAATACAGATATTTAAAAAATATATATACTTTTTGAATTATAAGATGGTAAATTATGCAGGCAACTTAATAGAAGCATGATACTCTTTGGTTGTTACAAAAGACCATTCTGACTTCTGTTGGATCTGTTTAATCAAATTGAGCTTGTCTTCTGTTGAAGTAAATGCACCGAAAACTGTATGATTTACTCATAAATACAAACGAAATGTTCTCCTTTAAAGTCTTTTTATTGGTAGTGCAGTATGTGCACATCTTGAATTTAGCATCATGACAGACTGCACAGAAAGCCTGGGCTTCACCCACCCTCCCCTCTTTTGCTTTCGACACTGGGGCAGTGTGTCCAGGCATTCTGAAGCACCGTTTGAGTAAAGTCTAGGTCGGCCCATTGTTGAGATACCTAGGTGTTGCTTGCCTTTATTCCTGTTCATCCATTTCAGGTCCTCTTTGCTTCACTGGAATAGATCTTTGCCTATATCATGAATTTTGCCAAATACTTCCTGAAATGTTTTGAGAAATTTGGATTTGAATCCAGTATGAGTGGGCAATTATGACGCTGCCATACAGGTTTAAAAGCGGACTGCGGAATGTTTAGTTTTAGACTCGACTCATTGCCTGCAAAAGAAGCTGCCTGCTTGTGAGTGTCGCCGATACGTTGGTACTGTAGTTTGATGACACTGTGGAGCAGCTGTAGGAATGGCATCTTTCTGGGTAAGGTCTCTAAGGATTGTGGAAGAAGGGAAAGAATTTCGCCTCTGGTCGGCCAAACCATAATTCATGTTCAGATGGAGTCAGGATCCTGAAGGAAGAAGGGCCAAGTAGTGCCCATGTGGTTTAATTTTTCTAGTTTCAAAAGTTGTAATTATATAATGCAACACCCCTTAGAATGTTATGTCAAGATTTTAAGGTTATTTTACTGTTTTTGTGGCCTATACAGCCAATGATCAAAGAAAATGTGAAAACATTGAGAAGCTGGGTAAAATTATTTCTTTAAAAATTGTGGCATATATCTGTGTATAAAGTTTACCATTTTAACCATTTTTAAGTGTGTAGTCTGTTTAGTGGCATCAAATACATTCACATTGTTGGGCAGCCATCACCATCGGTTCCCAGGACTTTCTCTTCTTCCCCAACTGAGACTGTGTGCCCACTGGAAATGATAACTCGCCATTTCCTTCTCCAGCCCCTGACCGCCACATTCAGCTTTCTGTCTATGGAAACTTTCTGACTCCTCTAAGCACCTCATGTAAGTGGAGTCTCAGAGCATTTGTCCTTTTATGACTGGCTTACTTCACTTAGCGTAATGTCCTCACGGTCAGTCCATAGAGCAGCATGTATCAGAATTTCCTTCTGTCTTCAGGCTGAGTAGTATTCCATTGTATGTATGTGCTGTACTTTGTTTATCTGTTCTTCATAGATGGACACTTGGGGTGCTTTCACCTTTTCTTTCCTTTCATCTTTTGATTGTTGTAAGTAATGCTGCTGTGAACATGGGCGTACAAGTCTCTTGAGTGCCTGCTTTAAACCCTTTGGGTATACACTCAGAAGTGACCTGCTGGTTTATATGGCAGTACTACTTTTAATTTTTTGAGGACCTGCCATACTGTTTCCCATAGGAGTGCACCACTTTGCATTCCCACCAGTGGCGTCTACGGGTTCCAGAATTTTCACATTGCATCAACTCTTGTTATTTTCTGTTTTTCTTTTTGATAAAGTTACCCTAATGAGTGTGAAATGATATCTCATTATGGTTTTGGTTTGCATTTCCCTAGTGATCAGTGATATTGAGCATCTCTTAAATGTGCTTATTGGCCCATTGTATATCTTTGGAGAAATGTATATTTAACTCCTCTGCCCATTTTTTAATTGGGTTGTTTGCTTTTTGTTATTGAGTCATAATTTCCTAACATTTAAACTTTTACTGTGAAAGTTTAAAATATATACAGAAATATACTATAATAACCCTTATGAATCCATTACTTATATTCAAAAGTTAGCAACAAATGTTTCCTTTACACTTCCCACTATTTTGAAACAAATCCAGAAATGATAACATTTATTGATAAATACTTTTGTGTGTGACTCTAAAGATAATAGTACGTTGTTTTAAGCAGATATTGTCACATGAGAAATGTATCACAAGAGCACTTCTGCGGTCTGTTACTGATAGAGAAACAGGGTTAGTATGTGACTGGAGGTGCGGCTCTAACTGTCCTCTGTGTTGCACTCCGGGAGCTGTGTATACTCGGTGTTGTTTTTGTAGCAGTGATGGGGTACTGTCGATCCGTTCTTATTTTCTGCCTGGTCCCACTGCTCCACCACTTGTTAGGGAGATGTAATTGGTTTAGTCATTCTGTCTTTGCCCTGGAAAGAGGGCAGGGCTCCCTGGCTTGGGCTGAAATCAAGGCCCTTTTGAGGTACTTTAGGAAATCTAGTTTGCACATAACTTGATCCTACACACCAATTATATTACATTGCTTTACATTCAATTATATTATAAAATAAATTTCACCATGATAGTGATTTTGTATTTAAAAAACAAAAAAAGGCTTGAAGAGATTCAAGTGACATCTTCTAATTTATTCGTTCTTAGGGCTTTAAAATACTTTGGTTTCTTAATGGTTTATTCTTATGTTGCCTTTGAACAAGGACACTGTTTCGTGGAGCCATATTCTTGTGGTAATGGTGGGTGATGCCCATTTAGATAAAGTGACTTTTAACACCTTAATTAGAGATTAATGCTGTAAATCCTCTGAATGGTCTTATCTTCATTCTCGAGTCATTTTTGCCAATATGCCTAGGCGGTTGGTAAATATCATACATCAAATTTACATTCTCTGGTTGTGCGTTTTTACATAATCCAGTCAGAGTTGCCTCCAGTGGCAGTCCCGAGAAGCCCGGCGCCAGGGCCACCCTCGCCGGTGCGCTGCCCAGCTTCCTGCAGCACCTCCTGCCGTTCTGCTGGGGCCGACTTGTTTTTTTCTGAGCAACGCCACTTACGTTAAAAGCTCTAAATACTGATTGATTTTAAGAATGAATCTAGCAGAATATTTCCTGACTAATTAAGTTATTTTCACATGTATATTTGTATATACCCCGCCCAGCAATTCAGTATAATCTTTGACAATTTTTCTTTTAAATTCATGTAATGCAGTCCTATTAGTAGTTAATCAGAAGCTTGAAGTGATCTGCAGGCCTTTCCGGAGATAGAATAGTTTATTAATAGAAACACAAGGGTTTAGGGATTGGTTCTATTTAATAACAATTTCATTTTTATCATTCAGTGCTTAAACGTGGCATTTAAAATGAAACATTTCTTGTTGTACAATAGTACACAGATCCATTCTTCATATACTAGAATCAAACAGTAACTTGGTAAAGGAAAACTTGATTCCCCTTCCTTCATATTCAGTGTGCGTTCTTTAGGCTTTTTGTTTTGCTTCGAAACACAGGGACCAGCAGAACTAGTAAGGCTGCTTGAGTGTGGTTGGTGGGGTAATAATGTGGGTGTAATAACTTACAGTTTTAATTTGAACATTTCACCTAAAATGTCACATGGTGTGATTGGTTGTGATATTGTTATGTTATAGAATTACATGCTTATGATTTTGTAATAAAAATTTTATAATAAAAAGGGGGTGTTATTTGTGTTGGACCCTGTATATTTTTTAAATATTTACTTTTTAAAATACACTTTACTTTTTGAAACATTTTTAGAATTTCAGACACATTTACAAGATAGTACAGTTTTCATACACCGTGGACCCAGTTTCCCCTGGGAACATTTGACATCCACGTGGTACATTTGTGACAGTTAGTGAACCAATTCTGACACATTATTGTTCACTAAAGTCCACACTTTATTGAGATTTTCAGGTTCTATCTAACTTCCTTTCTCTGTTCCAGGATCCCACCCAGGTCGCCACATTGCACTTGCCGTCGTGTCTCTCGGCTCCTCTCGGCTGCGATCGTTTCTCGGATGTTCCCTGCTTTTGATACAGCAGTGTTGGCCACGTGTCTGTAAAGTGTCCCTCAGTTGGGACATGTCTGATGCTTTCCTCATGATTAGACGGGGCTGTGGGTTTGGGGCAGAAGACCATAGAAGCAAAGTGCCATTTTCATCACATCTTATCAAGAGCACACGTGGTCGGCTTGACTTACCACCACTGATGTTGGCCGTGGTCGCCTGATAGGAGTAGCGTCTGTCAGGTTTCTCTGCTGTAACAGTCCCCCTGCCCCTGCCACACACACCTTTCTGTACTGCAGTCTTTGGAAGGAACTGACTGTGCACAAGCCCCCCTTAAGGATTGGGCAGTTACACTCCACCACCTCATCGAGGGCAGAGTATCTGTGTGAATTATTTGGGCATTTTCTGCATGGGACATTTGTCTCCTTCATTAATGTATTTGTTCAGTGATATCAGCATTGGCTCCTTTATTTTATGCTTTGGATTACAGTCCAAAGCTACTCTATTTTGTTGTTCAGATTTTTCCAGTTTTGGCCAATGGGAACTCTTTCAGTTGGCACCTGTGTTCCTTTGACATAGCTCAATGTTTATGTTTAATTTTTTTATTTTACTTTTTTAAGAAAGATGTTATTTATTCTTAGAGGGCAAGGGAGGGAGTGAAACATCAGTGTTGAAACAGGATTTTTTAAATTTTGCCTTAAAATTAACAAAACTGTACTAGCATTTACATTTAGGAGGGTTTTGGAAAGGGTAAGAGGCAAATGTGTGTGTTTAACTGGAACATTATAATTGTAACTATATCGTAATTTTTTTTGTAATTATTGTTTTCGATTGTCCTTTTTGGCTGAGGTACAGACTCGGTGAGGTCAAAGACACCAGCCACGTTCATGGTTGTGTCCTCAGACCCCACATCAGTCATGGCCCGACGCGATCACTGAGTGGTGCTGAGTTCATCCAGCAGCTAAATACGTGCAAAACGGAACGTCTGTGATGGCAAGGTAGAGGGAACAATATGAAATCCCTACTGCACTTCCCTCTTGGCTCTCTGCTCTTGCAGAACAAGGGGACCTCATGACCAGGCCTGAAATAAGGCAGGCTCTCTTGAATAGAATACTTGTCCTACCATAATCTCTGCCCTATCATGCTCTACCAAGGGTGTCCAACCTTTTGGCATCTGTGCGCCATACTGGAAGAGGAGCCACACATTGCAACACATAATCACACACACACAAAACTTTCATAATGTTTTAAGTTAATTTACGATTTTGTGTTGGGCCACATTCACAGCCCATCTTGGGCTGCATGCAGCCCGTGGGCTGCAGGTTGGACGCCCTGCTACACTGGCGGCAGCAGCGGCAGCAAGCATAGCTCTGGAACTTCTCAGCCTGACAGCTCTGTAGCTCATGGTCTAGCAAAGCCAAGCAGGCCGCATGCAGGCAGCACACGTCCCTGGGTTGTGGGCATGTCCCTGTCACTTTCAGTGTTTGTACATTTGACTTCATTGTCTTTTTTGGTGTAGAATATTCCATTTTTTGGATATGCCATCTGGTTGTCTTTAATAAATGTGAACTGGTGGATTAAGATGGCATTAAGATTAGCTTCCATTTCTTGATGTAGTTTTCTGTCCGAGTTCCACATTCTGCTTCAGTCAGCACGCGCTAGGAAGGTGTCCATGACCTGCCGCTCGCTGTTGGTGCCAGGGCGAGTGTAGCCATAAACATACGAAGGCCCCAGTCTGCAGAGCTCACAGTCTGCATCACTAACTCTCCGACAGTCTCCTTCCCCCCTTCCTGAATCGTTGGTGAAGTACCATTTATATACAGAAACAAACACATAATAAATGTGCAGCTCAGTAAATTCTCCCAGGCTGAAAACACATTAACTAGCACCCAAATCAAGAAAGAACGTGAAGCTCCCTTCGGGTGCCCTTCCAGGTGCCCCCGCCCCAGGATAATCTCTTGCTGGCGTGAAAGGTCTGCGTGGAGGTTCTGTATATGTCATGTGCACCTTAGAAACTACTTCCTTTGCTGCTTCACTGCGATGGCATATAGGAACATTGCCTCTGCCAACAGATTAGTGAAAAAATTATTTGACATTGTTGACAGATGTTGATCCTGATCATTGTACATAAAGTATCATTTAACAAATCTCATCAAATTACATTTTTAACATCCAAAATTATCAGCCTAAATAATGCTACTATGGCTTAAAATGAACAACCAGTCTTTCTAGTAAATTAAAGAAAAAATGGAAGTGTCCTTTCAGAAACATTAGGGGAAAATAGTCACAAGCTGGTGTGATCCTGGTATGTAGCTGTGCCTGGTCCAATTTCACTGAATGAAATACTCAAATTTCTGACTGTCCCAGAGGAAGGTCATTGTGAGCTATGGCAGAAGAAAGCCAGTGGAGAGAGCAGAAAGCTTGAATCCCAGCGTAGCATTTACATTGGGTGAAGCAGTCACTCTCCCTTCTTTTCTTCTTGGGCACCTGGCAACCACTAATCTACTTTGTCTTCATTGGATGCCTTTTCTGGACATTTCATGGAAGCAGAATCGTACAGTAGTACATGGGTTTTGTGACTGGCGTCGGCTTAGCGCAGTGTTCAAGTTTCATCTGTGTTGCGGCACGTGTCAGGCCTTGCGCTTTTCGGGTAGGGAGGACCGCTCCTCTCTGTCCTTTCCTGAGGCTAGGCTGTGCTGTGTCTGTGTGCCCATTCGTCAGGTGACGTACATTTTGGCTGTTTTCAAATAATGCTTCTGTGAACATTCGTGTATGTGTTTTTCTGCGAAAATTGCTTTCCATTCTCTTAGGTATATAATTCATAGTGTGAGTGCTGGATCTGTGTGTAACCCTGGTTAGCCTTTTTGGAGGAACTGTTAAATGTTTCCATTGTGGCTGCACCACTTGACATTCCCACCAGTAGTGTGTAAGGGTTCCTCCACTTTCTCCACATACTCAACAACGCTTGTTATTTCGTTTTTAATATTTGTATGGCCATATTAGTGGGTGTGAAGTGGTATCTCATGGTTTTGATTTGCATTTCTCTCATAACTAATGATGCTGAGAATCTTGTGTATACTGCCATTTATGTATTTTCTATTAAATTTTTTCCCCTTTTTAAAATTAGTCCTTCTATTGAGATTCTCTTTGTCAGAATTATTTTCTTTATATTAAATGTCATCCCCTAATTAATAATAATTAATAGAATTTTAGTGATGTTAGAATAACACAATTTATAGTCAATATACAATTAAAAATATACAGTCTGTGTAATATAATAGAAATTTTACAGTGCTCACAAACGTTGGCCGTTTCTGAACAGCAGAGTAAGGTAGCCCACTCAGTTGTTCTGCAGTAGCAGAGCCAGGGCTGAATACATGTGCTGTTTACTTTCTGGTAATTATACTGTCTCATTCGGTAGGATTTAAAGAGTATGCAGAAGTAGTGGGTTGGTAATGAGAGGTTTGAAAATTGCATTTTAAGGTAAAAGTTTTATAAATTAACTCTAAAATTAGAAGTGGTTAAATAACATAAAGCTAGAGTGTAGGCATTCATCCAGGATTTTCTGAGACTTACTGATAATCACTTAAAGAAGGGATTTAAAACTTAGGAGAATTTTGTATACTTGAAACCTGTATGGTTTTATTAACCAATGTCATCCCAATGAATTTAATGAAAAAAAAAATACAACTAAAAACAACTTAGCATTTTCTTGCTGTTTAAATAGGACTCAGCCGAGAAAGAAGTAATGAGTGGTACACAAGCACTTGTACTTCATGGAATTTTGGGTAGTTCAGCATCAGTTTCCGCATGCTTGTGTTCGTGTGAGTTAGGTAGTGTGTTTTGATACCTCTTCTTGTGTATAAGGATTTATGTTTTTTTCTTGTTTAGTAGGGTGTTTTTGTTTTGTTATCCTATTCTTAGTAAATGGAGAAAATGTAATAAAAACTTTTAAGTGCCTGTAGGTACTGCCATTGGTACAGTTGTAAACGTTGCTCCTTACTTAGGTCTAATCCTAGCCCTGGCTCTGCTGTTGCTTAAAAATAGCTCATTTCTAAATTGAAGATTCTCTTTAGAACTACGTAGGGGGGAGTAGTGAGGAAGTCTTCTTGCTGCAGTGGGAACTCAAATAAGAAACCTGTAGGATATGTGTCTTTAAACTTCTTAAATTCAAGTTTGTTTCTATTAGTAACTAGAGTTACGAATGGTTGTATATGGGAAATTCCTTATTGTTTAGCTAAAAGTCATGTATTTGTTTTTAATAGCAGCAGTACAGATAGGCCTCAGAGGGATGTAGTAAGAGGAAGACATCGTTAATTTAGATGTACTCTGTTTCATAGGCTATATCTAAAGGGCAGAACATTAGTGCCACATATTTGTAGGTAAATCATAAACAGTAAGTTGACGGTGATCAAGGCTAAGAGGGATGACAGCAGATGGTGGTAAATCTAAAGTGGGAACGTGGACGAGTCAGTCCTAGGGTGGCTCTGGGGAGCTGTGACGGAATCTGCTCAGGGTATAAAAGCATCAGGAGAGTGGGAGTGAGGCACAGCCTGGGGTGTGACAGAGGGAAGCCCATCTGAGTTTTCAGATCTCTGGATTATTCCTACCTCCGCAGTGGGTACAGATAATTCTAGGCAGTTCTGTACTAAATGTAGTACTTTACTTAGCATACATAGGTAATTGTATAATTCTTTTTGGAAAAAGCCAGTTTTACTTATTCAGAGACAAGTAAAATGGATCTGAATTGTTAAAAAAAAAAAAAATGACGAAAGAACCCAGCCCACAACAGGTGTTTCTTATCTATCGCAGTCACATGCTATCAGGATCCCCCAGCTAACAGTGCAGAGCAGGGAGAGAGCAGGAGGGCCACCACTCTCAGGTCTGACTCTCACCTCATCCCCTGCAGCCAGGGCTCTGTGATAGGTGGGTGGTACTCAGGCTCCCACTGACCCAGTTGATGGAGGAGATTGGGCGTGTTTCCAGTCCCAGCTCCAAAGTGACAATGCCGCCTTTTTCCTGAGAGAGCCCTGGGGCTGTAGTGGGGAAGAGCGCACCCGCACCTGGAGAAGGGAACCTTAAACATACATTTTCGAATCAAGCACCCCCACCTCAGTCCTACTGCACGTGCCCTCCCCCCCCACCAGTGTACCTGACTTGTTCTGCTGACAGTCCAGATCACGGCCTTGGGTGCCCCTAAAGTGTAAAAAAATGTATACTTGGGGGTTTGGTTGTTCAGCAGATGGTGGTCACTAAATACTTCTCGGAGGAGATGGCTTCTTTCCCTCCTACATTGTAGTATTTTCAACACATTCTTGATGGAGCCTAAACTTAGCAGCATTATAAAAACGAACCTGTGCAGTGAAGTCCTGGGGCCTTCAGTATGTAGTCAGAATGGGTGTTTTTTGCTGTTTTTGTTTTTAGTTGGAAATGATATTAGTACATGATTCTGAAGGGGTAAATTTTTATGGAGCAAAAAATATCACCTATAAATGTTTCTTTTTTGCTCACTAAAGAGAAAATGGGGGTTTCTGAGACGGTTGGAATTTCTTTGCTCTGTTATCTGTTACCCTGGTGTGGGATGATCAAATTTCTCATTTCCAGGTTGCTAGGAAACAGGCAGCCTATCTGTAGACACTGGCATATCAGACCTCCTTATTCTTTGGACCTCTGTATTTCTTAGAATTGTCATGCTTGCTTTCCAAAACCTAAATTATGCAGAGGCAACATGATTATTTGACCGAGCTCAGGAAATATAAAACAGGTCAAAGATATCAAAGCCAGGTTTAAAAACCGTCAATAGCTACAGTGTATTAAGGCAACATTTTGCCTCTGTTTTTGCAGCAGGCCCTTCTTTAAGCGACATTCCCAGGACACAAGAACGGTTAGGTGGGAGTGGGCTGAGAATACCCTCTCCAGAGCTTCAGAGAACGTTAGAAGTGTTCCAGTGACCTGTGGCCTCGGGCACTGTGTTTACGTAATTGACTGATTCAGTGTCCTAGAAGCACTGGCTTTACTATAGCCCTTTGCCCATGTGTCTTCCTTTAAAAGGAGAATTCACCTTAGGTTACAATAATTTTGGGAATGCTTTAAGTTTAACATTAGGTTACAAGGGTTTTAAAAATGTGATCAGATGGTAGATATTTATGGAGATTTGGCTCAGGAATTCATTTGAAATTGAATGCTTTGCAGTATTAATCAGAAAAGTTTCCTTGGCTTTTGATTTTGAATAGCATAGAGATTGGAGACTGAGGTGGTTGGTTAAAATGCAATGAACTGTGGAGCTCTACTCCTGTTGTGAGCGTCAGGCTCTGTCTCTCTGAATTCAAGGTGGAGCTCTTCGTAGCAGGTGGTGTAGAGGTGGGTGTTGTATGAGTGGGTCAGTGGACTGTCTGTGTTATGGTGAACAGCCAGGACCCAGACCCCCAGTGAGTATGCTGCTACTTTACAGAGTGATTCCCATTCGCGACCAGTTTATCTTTTAAACGAGCTGTAGTCTGTTGTCACACTGGAAAAATTCAACCAGATGTTTTTGTTCTGTGAAGACAAATTCGGTAGACTAGCCATGTGGGCAATGGCAGGAAGACACACTTCCAGTGTGAGTTACAGTAACTCCCTGAAGCCATAGATCTGACTGGTGAGAAAGTTGCTGAGATGTATTGACAGAGGTTGTATGTAGAATTAGGTAGAATTTCATGTTTTTGTAAATATCTCAATTTAAGATCTAATTTCTGTTCACAAACTGAATATGATGCTGAACCTCAGTTTGCTGTGATTTGTCTTTGTCTTAACATATTATTATCAGATTATTTTTGTAACTTAAAACTGTACAAGTGATAAATGTTCATTACAAAAACTAAGAATATACATAAATTTTTTTAAAAAGCCCGTATGATCACATCACCTGAAGATAAACCATGTAAACTGTCTGTCATTCTGGACCTTCTTTCCATTGTATATATTTGGTCTTTCAGAACCAAATTGCATGATGCATACTGTTTGGTAAATGTACCTTTTTTTCATGTAACAGTGTAGCATGAATATCCATCTGTTCAAGTCATCAAATTTTCTTCATTTTCACTTTTAGTCTGCTTAGTAGGCTTTTGTGAGATGATCTGTGATTTATTTAATGTTTCCCATGATTGGAATTTGGGTTGTCTCTAATTTTTTGCTGCTTGGCATTTGCAGGGTGGAAGAAAGTGGGTTCACAGTTGTTTGTGTGGAAAACAATACAGTAGTTAATAAATAATAATGCAAGAACAAAGTCTGTGTTCTGCGTATTCAGAACAGAAACCCACGTTTGCCCCACCCTGTGTATCTCTCTCCACCTTTTTGCCTCCGTCTGACGCCTCCTTAGGATGAATTCTTGGGAGTAGAATACTTTGTAACGGATCTGCACTTTTTAAGGCTTTTGAATAACACTGCTGACCACCTTGCCAGAAAGGCTATTTCAGTTTTCAGGTTCTTCTGTCTTAACTGATTTTGTACTTACATTAAAACATGAACTTTTTATTTAGTTGCAGAATGAGGAAGAGCCTGGAGAGCCGGAACAGGCTGCAGGCGACGCCCCTCCTCCGTATAGCAGCATCTCTGCCGAGAGTGCAGGTAGGTGCCCGCAGGTGGCCGCTGAGCCCGGGGATGCATGTAGCCACGGGCCTCGGCCTCGTGTGTGTTGATTGGTGTTTACCTTTGCTTCAGCTTCCCTTCAGTCGTCTTTGACATTACATTTAGTTTATGGCCTGAGATGAAAAAACTCATTTTAGTGTTTAGAAAAACAGGCCAAACTCCATTTCAGTGTAGCTTTTTTATGGAACTCAGTTTCGTTCCGACAGACTCAATATAGAAGAAGCAGAAATTCGGGAACCAGGTGATCGCCTGACTTTTGTTCTTTTTGTGGTTTCCTCATTAGCTCTTTTTGCTCTTTGTGATTTTAGTACCTATGGTGTAGAATATAGTATGTTACATTTTTCATGCTAGTAAATTCTTTTAAAAAACAAACTAGAAGTCTCCTAACTCTTCATTCTGTTCCTCATAATTTAAATGTTCCTCATGGTTTAAATCCTCCTTAATTTTCCTTTCATATTCCCGTATTGTGCCAGATTATCTTTTTAATTTTCACATGTATGTGTAAAGGGATAGGGAAGAAGAAAAAATATCAATAGCTGAGGTCTTTTGGTAACTAGAGCTTCCTGATAACTAGTTCTGCTTTAATTGCTGAAAGCTGTCCAGTTTTAATGAAACTTCTTTCACATTTTCTAAAACAACTGAGGCAGAGTGGCAGGTACACGGCCTGTGGGGCCACAGCTGAACTCAACCTCCTCCCGGGGTGGAAAGGCAAACTGAAGACAGCATTCATACCAGATAGCCTCGGAATGCTTTTCAAATAGCCCTTCAGCAGCTGTTTTCATTTGATGGGAGGTTAAATCTATTGGTCGTCTTGCCCTGGCCAGGCGGCTCAGGTGATTGGAATGTCATCCCGTACATCAAACTGCTGTGGGTTTGATCCCTGATCAGGGCACATACCAAGGTGTGGGTTCCATCCCCAGTCAGGGCATGTGTGGGTGGGCAACCAATCGATGTTTCTCTCACATCAGTGTTTCCCCCTCCCTCTCTCTCTCTCTCTCTCTCTCTCTCCCTCCCCCCCTCCCCTTTTCTTCCACCCCTTTTCTCCCTCTCAAACCAGCGTGCCCGCAAGTAAGGATTTAAAGAAATCTGTTGGTAGTCTCTGTGGCCCTGAGGTTGCCCTTATAATTAGGAGGAACTTAGAAAATTTCTCAACCTCTACTCTGGCTTCAAATTCTGAACTCTGTCTTCTTGTATTAGTTAAGTTACTTTTATTTGCCAGTATCTGAAACTAACAGTGCTAATTTACAGTTCTGGAAGAATTCTAAGGTGTTTCGTGGAATTAAATTAAAACGACAACAGCAAGACTTGGGGAAGAATTGCAGTGCTGTTTCCTATGCACTCATCTCTGCCTACACCCTCAGTGCTGGTCTTCCATTACGTGCATTAGTAGAAATTTCAACTGATTAATAAGAAATTGGGTTCCTGTTTTATTAATGATAAATGTCCTTTATATTGATAGGTAATTGTTTCTGAATATCTTAGTTTCTACTCTGCGTGAAAAGTTAAAACCATTTTAGACAGAAATCTTTCTCAGCCACTTCTTTCCTTTATTCACTGACATCTGTTCCTGGTTTGAAATTTTCTTTATTATTTAGGGATTACAAGAGAAACAGTCTCTGGAAGGTGTTCTGCTCTGTACTGTAGTGACACTTTGATTCACTGAGATTTGTAGAACTTTTTGACTCAAGGATCCAGTGCCCCCTTGCTGTGGGATCATGTCTCATTTTGCTGTCACCTCCGGTCCTTTCCCCCTTTCTCTTGTTTTGGTTCATCTTGCTGTGGGCCTGACAACAAATAACAAAACTTCCTAAGATTTGGGTGTAAAGGAAAAGTAGACTATAGAATTAAGGCCTGAAGAACTCTCTCTTGAATAAAGTCTTTGGGTTTCGTGGCATTTTATCTGACTATACAGAGTCCTTACAAAAACAAACAAGAGAACTTTTAACTTCCCGGGTCTCTGTGAGCTCTTTTAGTTCCAGGTCAGGGAAATAGGTTTTTCAGGATCATAAATTACTCAAGACCGTTAATTTTTTTATTATTTATGAACTAGAGTTTTCTATTTTTACTTTTTTAAAAGGAAATCTCTAAAATGACTTAAATGGTCTTCTCCCCTTTATTAAATTACACGGCTCCCCTGGCTGGCATAGCTCAGTGGATTGAGCATGGGCTGTGAACCAAAGCATCGCAGGTTCGATTCCCAGTTAGGGCACATGTCTGGGTTGCAGGCCATGGCCCCCAGCAACTGCACATTGATGTTTCTCTCTCTTTCTCCCTCCCTTCCCTCTCTAAAAATAAATACATAAAATCTTTAAAAAAAAAAACAAAGAAAAAAATTGACATGGCTTTTTTTTTAGATAAATGTTTACTGTGTGCAGTTATTGTCCATTTACGAGAAAAACAGAAACAGGATGCAGCACACAAGTTGGGGGGTCACAGCCGTTGTTTTGTGTATTCACTTTCAGTATTTTAACTTGTGATGTATGAATTCGAACAGTCTAACAAGTATTGGATTTATTTTTTGTTCTGAATGTACTAAATAAACTTGAAAAGATTATCATTAAACTTTTCATGGAAACTTAACATTTTATGAGATTTATAAGGATGGATTCTATTTTTTTAAAAGACTTTGTTTATTTATTTATTTTTAGAACAAGGGGAAGGGAGGGCGAGAGACATGGATGTGCGACAGAAAAAGTCGTTGGTTCCCTCTCACACACCCCGAACCAGGGGCCTGCCCGCGACCAGGCATGTGTCCTGACCAGAAATCAAACAGCAGGTGACCTTTCAGTTTGGGGGACGTTGCCCAACCCCCTGAGCCATACCAGTCAGGGCTGGATTCCATTTGTAAAAAATCTTTTGAAATAGGGAAATAAAAATGTTCTTGTTTTCCTCAGCTTTGAAGGTAGTAGACATCAGTTTTATTCAGATATTAAAAATTACTATGACAGTGAGCTAATTCAACTTGCACATTTTTCTTTGTTATACGACTTGAGTATGATTTGATTAAACTAAAACATTTTATAGGAAGTTGTATATGGAATGTTTTATATATACATTCATGTGTAAAATAGTTATTTTGACACGGAAAAAGCCAAGTTCCTTACATTGGATTAGGTGGCAGCTTTAGTTTCAACAACACCTTTTCCTATGTTTTCTTCTAAAAGCTTTGATATTTTATTTTTTCCATTTAGATCTGCATTCCATCTGGAGTTGTTTTTTTTTCTGTATAGTGTGAGGTAGCAGTTAAGATTAAGTTGTTTTTCCAAATAGATATCCAATTGGTCCAGCATCATGTCTTGAAAAAAACATTCTTTCTCCATTGTGTGATCCACAATGTGATCTTTGTCATAAAATAGGTGACCGTTTATGTGGAGACCTGTTTCCAGACTCAATATTCTGTTCTTTGGTCTATTTTTTTTTTATCTTTGCGCTTATGCCCTACTGCCTTAATTTGTGGAGCTTTTAACTTGGTATCTAATACAGATCCTTGAACCTTTTTGTTCCTTAAGATGCTTTGGTACTTCTTGGCTGTGTACATTTTAGAATCAGTTTGTCAGTTGGGATTCCATTGACTCTGTGGATCAGTTTGAAGAAAATTAACATCTTGATAGTGTCGCGTCTTCCAGTCTATAAATATGACATATCTTTCCATTTATTAAGATCCCCTTTAATTTCTCTCAGTAATATTTTGTAAGTTTCAGCATAGAGATCTTGCATATTTTTGTTAGATTTATTCCTAGATATCCAGTATATTTTGGTGCTATTGTAAATGGTACATATATAATTTTATGTTCTTTGCTGGTATGTGGGAATACATTTGATAGTTTCTTAACTATGTATTCAGAGACTTTGTTAAATTCTTCTATTCGAGTAGCTTGTCTGTAGATGCTTGTGGGTTCTCTGTGTATATAATCATGTCATCCATGCTTAGGGACAGTTATTTCTTCCTTTCCAATTCTTATATTTCCTTTTCTTGCCTTATCGCATCTACTAGACCTTTGAGATAATGTTTGATTAAAGTTTGATAGTGGGCATTTTGTCTAATTCTCTACTCTTGGGGTGGAAAGCTTTAAAAATTTACCATTAATTCTGATATTTACCCTAGGTTTTTCGAAGACTTGTGATTAAGGAAGTTTTTTTTAATTCCTAATTTGCTAAGTGTTTTTTTATTAGTAGATATTGAATTTTATCAAATGCCTTTTGTGCCCTTGTGAAGAGAATAGGATTTTTTCTTTTTTCTGTCAATGAGATGAATTATATTGATTGGTAATTTCACTAATTATCAAATTATAGTGAAATTGGAAGTTAATTACAATTAACCAAAGGGGAAAAAAAGAAAAATGTTAATCTTGATGAATTACAGGATTTTTTCCAAAATTCTTGTTTTTTCAAAAATTGCATAGAAATTTAATCCATTTGTAAATAGATTTTCTTTAATAATAAATATTGAATCTTTTATAACAGAATTCAATGAGAATGAAGATATAGCATTAAGAAGAGGAAATTAAAGATTTAATGTAGATAAATAATGGTTCTGTAACTGAGTAAGTTACCTTAGGCGTGCCATAGAAAACAATACATGGAAAAAATGTGAAGAATCAAAGTACAAAATGAACCCGTGAGAAACGAACTGTAACTTCTAAGTTGATTTTCATGTTTATAAATGGGAGGAAAGCGTGGTACAGATTTGTTTTTCTTATACCACTATTATTATTAAATGGGTTCGTGAATCAATTGAAAAAAGTGTTCAAAGCACTTAGGAGAGCAGAGAGTCTGGAATTTAAGTAATTGAAAAATAGATAAATTTAGAAACCATTCCTACTGTCTTATTCGCACACACCTTTTGGTTCAATTGTATATGTGCTGTTACAGTGCCTGGTTTTCGTTGGCCAGAGTTAGGGGGGTCCTTTTTGTCCTGTGTGTAACTAAGCATCAGATAATTGTGGCTTCCTTTTTATTCTGCAGTGTATTTTGACTACAAAGATGAGTCTGGGTTTCCAAAGCCCCCGTCTTACAATGTGGCTACAACACTGCCCACCTACGATGAAGCCGAGAGAACCAAGGCTGAAGCTACTATCCCTTTGGTTCCTGGAAGAGTAAGTCCATGGAGATCAAGTTATTTTCATTATCCAGTTTGATTTGTTACTTATGATTGCATCAACTAGTAAAAGGACATCTAATTTTTAAAAACAAGCACAATTTTTTTTGCGATAATAAACTCTTATCTCTTCCTGAAAACAATTGGGTAAAAGGTACAAACAGAAAATCACTAGTCAAGCCAGCTCGTTTTTTCTGTCTCTTTTCTGCTACCAGCACTTTCTCAAGAGTCCTGGCATGGCGGAGTGTCTTGGAACAGGAGCCAATGTAGGAAATACACTGACTTTGCCTTGATTGTGCACACTTAAGTCTTTAGTGTTGGGTAGATAGCTGTTAGAGCGATCTATGGAGATAATAAATAAGTGCAACTTTATGGAATTAAACTCATAAAAAGGTCCTAACAATCATCTAAGAGATGATCCTTGTGCCACTAGCAGTCCAGATCATGCCAGCCGTTGGGGCCCAGTGAAGTCAGATCCCATCTGGCCTGGTGTTAATTCACGGGCCTGCAGGTGGAGTGAGATGAAAGCTAGCACTCTAGGTTCTTGATGTCAGACCTGTAAATGATGTAGATGTGGTTTAAATATTCATCCAGGCTGAAGTTGATACAGGTAGGGCTTTGGGCCAGATCTTGGGAGAATAGAGAGCAGGATAGTGTCCCCAGAAATGTGGGGCGATCAGGGCTCCAGACCCTAGTTCTGGCAGGAAACTAGAGTGAAAGATAAGAAAGAACTGAAGCTCAGTCTGGGCAATGCAATGCCACAGGCTCTAGACATTCAGGCCGCAGGGTTGAACTGTTAACAGACCATACCTTTAGGGGTGGAGCTCCTAAAACCCGTGCTCAATAGAAATAATAGTTTGTAAGTCTTAGTCTAGGCTGATTTTGCATGGTGATGTGCATTGAGTTCTTGTAGGTTCTTCAGGGAGAAACTAAGAACCCTTGTGGAGCTTACTGCCTGAGGACAGAACAGTCTTGATGTAACTACCATGTATTGGAGACAAAAAACATGATTGGTCTGTGCTTGGTGCTTTTATATACCATAGTATTTTGTACATTATTTCCAGCACTCACAGTAACCTCACAGGATAGAGATTATATTATCCTTATTTTACAGATGTAGAAACTGAGTTCCAGAAAGAGTAAGCAGTTTGCCCAAAGTCATGTAGCTAATAAGTAACATAGATAAGAGCCAAATCCAGATATTCTAGACTCCAGAGTCCTTGTAGGTACTCTGTAGACCTGTTGGAATATATGGCAACTGACCTACGGGAGCAGACCAGGAGATTAGATCTGACTAATCACAGAACTCTTTAGACTACTTTCATTTCACAACTGTACATACACAGGTAGGCAAAAATAGGTTTCAGCAAACCTAAACAGAGCACTCTTTCATACAGTGCATGCTGTGTATTTTACAGTGGGTATGTAGAAAGCTTTGTATAAGGCAACGTTCCTGCCAAACAAGAGCTTAAAATCCATCTGGGGAAAAGGCCTACGAATACCTGTATCTGAGCAGCAGCAGCAGCAGCACAGGAGCGGTGCGCAGTGAGGACTGTGACTTTTCATTGTGTGATCGCGATGAAGAGGGTGAATAAGAGCAGTCCAGAGTGAAAAGCCCAGAAAGCAGGTGTGAAATCAGCCAGGTGCAGGACAGGTTCTGTGGATGTAGTAAATGGTTTTGCTTGAGCAAAGAGTTTGTGAGCAGATCTGTAGGTTGTAGGGTCTCCTGAATGCTAGGCTAAGGCATTTAGATTATGTGTAGGTCACATAAAAGCCTTCAGAGGTTTTCATTTTTTATCCTACCCAAGGACTTTTTCTAAATTGCTTTTAGAGAGAGAGGAAGGGAGAGAGAAAAACGGCGATGTGAGAGAGAAACATGGATTGATTGCCTTCTGTCTGCGCCTGGACGGAGGATCATGCGTGCCCAGACTGGGAATTTAACCTGTAACCTTTTGGTTACAGGATCATGCTCCAACTGACTGAGCCACACCAGCCAGGGCTTCAGAGTTTTTGAGCAGGGGTATGGTAAGACAAGTGTGGTGTTTTAGAAATAATAACCTGGCAACAGTTGGTAGGAGGCATTTGTAAGTACAGATGGTTCTCGACTTTCGGTGGGGTTACATCCCAATAAACCTGTGGAAGGTTGAAAATCCTGTATGTTGAAAATACATTTTATACACTTACCCAGCAAATATCGTAGTTTAGCCTAGCCAGTTTGTATTAACGTGTATCACTTGCACACCACCGTATAGCTGAAAAATCGAAAGTCAAACCATCACAAGTTGGGGGACTGTTTGTATTGGAAATTACTTCCATGTAAAAAAACAGAATTAGTTTCTAATTTGGCAAAGCCTTATATGTCCTGCTAATATGAAGCCAGAATTCTCAGTATTAGTATTTAAAAAAATAAGAAACACATTCTTGTAAAAATTTTGGACAGTAGAAAAAATATGCTAAGTTAGAAATGGAAGCTGCCACTGACACTTCCCTTTTCCTTGCTAACAGCTCATTATGGATTTCCAGACCCTTTTCTGTGTAGGGCAAGTTCTGACCACCCTTAAAGTTTTTTGTTTGTTTAATTTAGGGAACCCTCATTGGACTGTGTACAAGTCTACCACTTTTATATGTATGTTCATTTATTTTTTAATATCTCAACACATCCCTACCTTGGTTGAAAGGGTAGGCTGCAGGATGTTGGTGTCAATGCTAGTCAAGACTGAGTTCCTTCTAGACCTGCAGAGTCCTGTTTGCACATCAGGGTGGCGGAAACCCTTCCCGTATGACCACGCTCTCCTTTCCCTCTGTCCGCCTCGTGAAACCCCGGGGCTACTCAGCTGTGGCTCCGTGACAGGCCCTGGGTTTCTGATAATTCGGGGCCATACAAAGGGCCTGGTTTAACTGACATTCTACAATTTAAGCCAAATGTGTCAGTAAATTTTCTCATTTTTTTTAGGTGTATATATTAAAAAGGAACTTGGTGAATTTTTATAATTTTTGAAGTGTATTGTTAAAAGAACTTGGGTTATAAAAATGAAAAACATTTTATTTAGAAAACTGGAGAGAGAAGAAAGATTTGTTTTTTCCTCTATATCTTTCTTTTACGCAATAAATGAAAAAAATTAATTAAAAAATTGAGGTCCCTTAAATTTTTTTTTTCTAAAGCTTTTTTTTTTTTTTTTAATTTCATTTATTTATTTTTAGAGAGGGAAGGGGGAGAGAGAGAGAGAGAGAAATAGAGAAACATCAATGTACGGTTGCTGGGGGACATGGCCTGCAACCTAGGCATGTGCCCTGACTGGGAATCGAACCTGCGATACCTGATTCGTAGCCCGCGCTCAATCCACTGAGCTACGCCAGCCAGGGCTTAAATTTTTTTTTTTTTTATTGAGGTAACATGGGTTTGTAACATATAAGTTTCAGGTACAAAATGAAATTTTAAAAACATACTGAGCCTTAACGCTCGTAGTTTTGAATTGAGTCAAAGCAGTAAATTTTCTCCTTGGTACTTACTACTCTTGTCCTTTCTCTTTTTCTAGGTGTCTTTCCTTTGCCTGGAAAGAATTCATTGTGAATTTACCTTATTTTTTTCTTTTTGTGTAGGATGAGGATTTTGTGGGTCGGGATGATTTTGACGACGCTGACCAGCTGAGGATAGGAAATGACGGGATTTTCATGTTGACTTTTTTCAGTAAGTACACGCGCACAGCAGAGCCTCTGCCCTCGGAGCAGCCTGCTTCGGATTATGGGCAAATCCGACTGAACTAAAATAACTAATTGAACTAATAATTTAATACATTATAATTATTTGGTGCCTTTTACTGAAATGTCAGAGCTTAGTACACTTCTAATATCCTTTCTCTTCATCTTCTGCTTCTGTGAATATCTATGGAAAGTATTAAAATAACGAAATAATTAAAGCAGTCATGGGAGGGGGCATTTTCGTATGAGCTAAGCCTCATCTTCCAGGTCTGTAAGGGCCGCTGTGCCGCACTCCTACTTGTACCTGACCTAGTGAATAGAAACTAAGTGCCTTTAATGAATTTTGTTTTGTAAGCTTGTCTTCTAACAGATCAGAGTCAGTGTGATTTTCCCCCTTGGTGTTACTCACATATATCATTCCATGTGCCTTGCTTAAAAGTGAGCAATTTCATTGCTTTTATTTGTTGTATTAAAAAGATATGAAGGAAATGCCATGTGTTTAGGGGTGACGTTATGTAAGCTGTCAAAATTTATAGAAGCAGAAGGATGAATAACTTGAATCAGATTATTTGGGAGCAATAATTTAATGTTTAAAGCATTTATTTACTGAAGTATACTGTACACATACAGTAAAGCCGTAAGTATACTAATTTGGAGAATGTCAGGGCAGTTTTGAAAATGAATGGCTGGAGACATACTAGTATATCCCCTGATATTCAAAGGGGGTGTGTTCTTGTTGGCTTCGGGCTGTGCGGCTGGCGGTTGTGGTGGCCTGGCAGCCATCTCTGGTCCTTGGGGAAGCCGCTTAAACAGGGGCCCATTGGCGGGCGCTCTTGCTCGGCGAGTAACAGGGCGTATATGACATCTCTTTTTCCTCCCTGCGTTCACAGTGGCATTCCTCTTCAACTGGATTGGGTTTTTCCTGTCTTTTTGCCTGACCACTTCAGCTGCAGGGAGGTATGGGGCCATTTCCGGATTCGGCCTCTCTCTAATTAAGTGGATCCTGATCGTCAGGGTAAGTTGTTCGCCAGAGAAGGAGGGGCTCTGTAGAGAGACCATAAGTAGAATAACTTGGAATGTTTGATTGTTTCATTTGCTTTCTTTGCATTCTGTCAACATTTAAAATGATTTCTGGTTTGTCTTTGTTCTGGTTTCATGAAGTTGCAGTACGTACAAGTTTTGTAGTCCAATCTAGTGAATATTGGTGGTCCAGGGACATCTGTCCTGTAGGTTTTTCACTATGTACTTTCTCTGTTTCTAATGTTTATAATATGTGTTTGTTCTGAAATTAGTTGTTTTTGTAATAAGAGGAAGGTTTTATTATAAAAAATACAGGTGTCTTAGTGTCTTTGGTGTCTTGTCAAAAGCTGGTCTTCCTTTCATTACTTTGGTTTTAGTGTATCGCCCCCCGCCCCTGCCCGTTTTCTCCCTGCTTCCTCCCTCTCTTCCGTGCTGTTTTCCTTGCTCCCTTCCAGGATGGTCATCAGTAGCATCACTGGTTATACTGGAACATTTGGGGAGTCAAAACTCTGTAGCAAGTGCTACTCCACTAGGGGGCCTATCTATAAAGTAAATTAGAGATATTTTCAGTGATTTGTTTGGAAGTTAGCAGTTAGAATTATATGAAGTAATTTAAAATTATAAAAGATCTAGTCTCTTAAAGTGTCTTTGGATTTCAAATAAGTTAATTTCCATTGACAACTTTGTAGATAAAAACCAATGTATTCATCATAAATAGTCATTATTAACTAATTAATGGGTGTTGACTGACCACTGCAGTTTATCAAACTTACTTATTCTAAAGAAGTTGCTAACATTTTTTAGGATTCCAGGTTCCTTTGAGAGTCTGGTAAAAGTTATGGGGTTTTTCTCCAGAAAGCTAATATATGTAACTCATCTAAAATGAAGACTTTAGGTTAAGAACCCAAGCCCTAAAGAGGTTCCTCAAATTGGAAAAAAATAGGTTTTTCATTCTTTCTCTAAGTCTTGTTATATTATTAAGAAATAAAATACAGTATTTTAATGCTCAAACTGTGTTACATTTCTGAACACCAAAACCTCTAGTAGAAAACGGGTAAAGTAAGTTATTGATTTGTTTCTACTAAATTTTTAACGAAATTTTAAACTAAATTTAATGGATCAATTTGTGTCAGTTAGGCTGGTTTTGTCTTGCAGGTAACAGAAAACTCAGTTCAGAATGGCTTAGAAAACAGGAAGTTAGTCACATCAGTGCCTCATTGGCACGTCAGAGGCAGCTGACGGTTCCGGTTCCGGGGGGTGTGTGGGCCAGCTGCTCCTTCCTGGAGTGTGAGGCACTGCATCAGAAACACAGCAGTGCTCGACAGAGGGAAGGGGACTACTGCTTCTTCTCCTTCTCCTTAAGAGCAAGGGAACCTCAGCCTTCTCCAGTTCCCATTGTCCAGAATAACACCACTCGCCAGGCCCCAGTAAAGGAATGAGATTATCATGATATACATTAGGGGGCTTTCAAGGTCTGGGCATGGCTGGAGGAGTAGGAGTGAAATCAGGACTCATTAGAAAGGAGGACAAGTAGTTGGTTTTGGCACTGGGTAAGCAAAGTAAAAATATCATTAAAACATATTTCTAGAAGGACCAATATATTATGTGGGAAAAGATTTTAAAAACCAAGATTTGAACACTTATAGAATAAGAATTCAGTAAAGGCTGAAAGCTATCATTTCAAGATTGCTTTTCCATGAAAGTAAATATATTTATTTATGTCATAAGTATTTCAAACCAGTAATATATAAAAGAGTTTAAGAACTAAATAACAGCATTCATATACAAAATAAAGTCTTATGTTTTATGTGCTCCATTAAGGTAAAATGAGATTGTATCTGCTAAGCTGCTATGAAATGTTTTGCTGTATTTTTCAGTTTTCCACTTATTTCCCTGGATATTTTGATGGTCAGTATTGGCTGTGGTGGGTGTTCCTGGTTTTAGGTAAGTGCTTTTAACATAGACCAAGGAAAGAAAAAATTATGTGAAATTTTAAAAGTAAAAGTACTTTTAGTAAACCCTCATCCTTGCTTGCTACACTGTAGTATGTTAGTCAGCAATAAGTATAATTTAAACTATTTTTTACAAAGATCAGGCTGTTGTCACCATCAGAATAACATGCATGCTAATAAAATGTCTCTTAGTAGTTGTAGGTTTTTTGTGACCCATTCATATTCACTTCTCAGGGTCCCCATGTGACCAGTGGGGCACACCGATAAGATAGGATGACTCTGTAGTCTGTGGATTCCTTCCCCATGTGAATTACTGCCATAAGGGGTTCACAGACTTGACCCCAGATTGCTTATAAGTGTGTTGTAACCAGCAGAACTACTTATATGTGTGTGTGTGTTGGTAGAAAACAGAAAATATATGGCCCTGCTGGACACAACTTCTGGGAGGACGACTGCTGGGTTCCAGAATTCTTGTTTATTATTAGTGAGAGGAAGAATTAATTTTGATGGGCACAAAGCTTTTTTTTTTTTGTAAATCAGACATGTCAGGTTGTCCTAAAATTTTATTTTTTACTCTTACTTATTTTAAAATCTTTTCTTCCAAGATATTTTAAAGCAAAGAAATGAATGTTGAGGTAAATACTGTTGGCTTCTTCATTCTTCGTAGAGAAAATATTTTTGGTAAACAGACCACCATCATTTCTATAAAACAGTAGCAGGGCCATCCTATGGCTCTTAAAGATGCAGTTGCCTTGCTCTGCTTCTGTGACAGCACTTTCCTATTTCCTGTTCTGGGCCTTTCTGTTGCCTCCTTAACTAAGATCCCCACAGGCAGAGCTGCTGAGGGGTCTGTCTGGTGCAGTGCAGCACTGTGCCCAGCAGGCGCTCAGTGCGTTCAGGACCCACCTTCTTTGTTTAGGGTGATAGCCATGCATTGCTGACCCCAAGTTTTATTTAGAAAATGCAAGTCGTTGGTCATGCCATCCCTCCCCTCCCCAAGAACATCATCTGCTGTACTCTCAGTCATTGGAATTCCAAGGAAAGAGAATAAGTGATCCCCTCCCCCACAATTAGTAAGCAGCTCAATAATGAAAGTGATCTACGTGAGAGTTACTTTGGAGGAATAGTTCCTTGGCTTGCTTGTTCTCTAAACTGTATCTTTAAGAGAAAGGCTGACTTCTCCCAAGCCTAAAGTCCAAGCAGATCCTGAATGGACTGAAGAAGAGCCATTAAGCATATTTTCAGGTTGACTGTTGATAGTATAGACAATTTAAAGAACTTTAATTGATGGATTTCCGTTTTTTAAAAAAAGATTTTATTTATTTTTAGAGAGAGGAGAAGGGAGGGAGAAAGAAAGGGAGTGAAACATTGATGTGTGAGAGAAACACTGATTGACTGCCTCTTGTTCACCCCCAAATGGGGATGGGACTTGCAACCCAGGCATGTGCCCTGACCAGGAGTCGTACCAGCAACCTTTTGGTTCGCATGTTGGCACTCAGTCTACTGAGCCACACCAGCCACGGTTGATTTCCTTATACTAAAGTTTTATGGGAGATAAACTTATAATACTTTATAATTGATCATTCTTGCTATCTTACTGCTTACTAGTAAGCAAGAAATGGTGAGACTTTGGAGTTTACTTAGTGCACTTGGACCCAGCATTTGGGTCATTTTTAGTTCTCTTACAGCAGGAGAACCAGCTTTTTGGGAGTTTTTCCCATAAGACCCAGGCCTGTACAGAGTTCTTAAGCTGGCAGCTCATAAATTGCATCTGGCCTGTAGTTGTGGTTTGTTCAACAGTTATTTTCAGAAGCTTTTTAAATTAGTTGCCATCATTCAAAAATGAAGAATTTTTACATAAAATGTGATTTTTTTTTCCCTTTAAAAAAAAAATCTAGCAAAACTCATCTAATTCCCACATGGTGCCCACTGTTTTTCAGGAGCCGAGTTGTAGCTTCTCCTCCATACAGGTTACGCGCTGTGCTCTCCAGTTCACTAGGACTCCCCTGCCCGGCACTGAGGGGTTGGCCCCTTTTCTGTAGTGTTACTGCTTTTTTCACTGACCAGAATCATTGAGCTCAGTGCTAACAGTTCTTGGTTACTGCCAAAAATCTGTTTTGTCTGAGTACAATGAGTTTTCTGTACTCAGTATATTTTAAAATGTATCTGAAAGAAGTGGGTGCCTAGAGCTGGGGAGGGGGGAGGGGGGTGCAGGCAAATGGGGAGTGACTGCTGATGGGTATAGTTTTTTTAAGGGTGATAAAAAAAGGTTCTAAAATTATCTTATGGTTTTGGCTGTGGAACTCCATAACTATACTAAAAATCAGTGAGTCATACACATTAAATGGGGGGACTCTATGGTATGTAAATTATATTTCCATAAAGGTATTTAAAGATGGACGTAAGGCTCAGGGACCATCTCCGGAGGAGGGGGCCCGGAGTGTCTGAGCTGCAGTGGAAGGGGCACATCACCTTCCAGCGACTCTTCCAAAAGAGGTGCCAACTTCTGTGAAAGTACAGATTCTGGTCTAGCCATACAAAATCAGTCTTACTTTTTTGCCTGCCTGGTAACTAAATGGCAAAGTGCCGATTCGTATGCATTTTTTGAGAATAAAGAAATGAGTTTAAGAGTAGAGAAGATAATGGCTGTGTTAGGTAAGGGGATCCTGACATCTAGTGGTCAATATTATGTACTGTTGCTAGTTAAAAAAAAAAAATCCGGTGTCAAGAAAGGATGAAATTTCTTATTACTTAAGAAAAAAATTTATAACTTCTCGGTTTTGGGGGGATGGGGGTGGGGTTAATTGTCTTGGAGTGCTTTTTGGTATTCAGAAGACAGGCTTTGGTGATGCTTTTCACTGAAGCTTTCAAATGTGAGTGGCCCCATCTTTTTTATTTCCTTTTTAGACCAATCAGATTCTGAATGTGCATAAGAGACTTTTATTTGGCTCTTGAGATTATGTTTTTCTCACCGAGAAATGAAAAATTTGGTGTAGAAATCCTTTGGAAACTTGGGAGGAACTTGTTTATGTTTTGCTAGTTTTTAGCAGAAAATGATGAAATGGAGCTATCGAGAGGGATTTTTTGGAGAGGGGACTTAATATGGAAATTATACATTTATTCTTGACTTTTCTTTTTTAAATTAGGATTTCTCCTGTTTCTCAGAGGATTTATCAATTATGCGAAGGTTCGGAAGATGCCAGAAACTTTCTCAAATCTCCCCAGGACCAGAGTTCTCTTTATTTATTAGAGGTATTAAAGAAAAACTTTATTCTGATCTCAGTTTAATCAAGTGAAACACTGCAGATTTCTGTTGAGGTTTAGAGTACAGCCGCCTCCTGTGGGAGGGGATAGGATGAGGAGAGGCTCAGGGAGCCACGGCCGTTTTTGGTGAGGGTGTTCCTGCTTTCCTGCTCAGAGCTGTGGGAAAGGTAAGCTAGAAAAGCTGCCACCGGAGGAAACGGGATCTCAGGGCAGGGTCTGGGGAGTCGTCAGGGAGCTGGGATACTGGGCTGGGACTCGGGGTTGTACCAGTTCCCGAAGACAGTGTCAAGAAGAAGACTTTCAGGCCTAATCACTCAGTCCAGTTATGTAGGCCCCCAAGCCCCTGAGCAGGGAGAGACTGTGAGCTCTTTAGCAACTCCTTTTGCCTGGGCTGCCAAGGCTGCCATTTCTTACAACTCAGTCAGGCAGATTTCCCCGGGCCTTGTTTCAGGGTTACACCCTGATTTGACGACTCTGGTGAGGGAGGAGGGCCTTTTCCCTGCCCAGAGCAGGGGGAGCAGGCCATATGGGGGCTCTCTGATTCGCAGGTGTTTTTTCCCCAGAGGCTGACTCCATCTTAACATCAGTAGCTGCAAAAAAGAGACAGTGGGTCTTGGAAAGAGTACCCCAGAGAGGCCTGTCTGGCACCAACATCTGATAGGCCTTCTTGGACTTCACTCTTCGTTCCTTAACACTGTTGAGCGTGGTGGATCCATCCAGGCCTGGCTTCTGCTGTCTTAAGCACCACCTGGAGCCCAGGATGGTCGAAGGCCTCAGGCAAGGTTTTGTGAAGGGTGTAGCACTTGAGATAAGTCTTAAGTGATAGGTAGAATTTATATTGGTGGAGATTAGCTAGGGTGGGGAAGAATTTCAGAATCTCCTGAAACAGAGTAGAGAGCAGAAACCACCTGGCAATTAAGCCTGCTAGAGGGACAGCACTGTGACTGTAGCAGAAAGGAGCATCGCGGGGCAAGGCTGGAAAGCCAGGTTGAACAGCTAGCTGTCCTGTTCTCAAACATCTTGAGGACTAAGCCCATTTGCAGTGGAGCCAATAGGATTCATAGAGCAGCATTTAAACCTAGTGACACGTTGGCTCCATTCAAGGCTGACCCCATGTGAACATCAGCCATTTGTTCTGTGTTCACTGTTGGGGCATCATAGTTTATGTAGATAATCGTATGCTATGGGTGGAGTTCTCAATTCTGAAGATTCGTTTAGCTCTCAGAATGCATGTGTCTAGAAAAGAAAGTATTCACCGTATTTAATTTGCTAATTGATGGGATGGCATTGAAACTTTCTAAGCAACAGAATATTATGATGAGAACTTGAATGTAACAAACATCAACTTGACCATGTATCAGATATTGTATTAAGCATTTTACTTGTGTAGTTAAATGTACTTTTATGCAAGCAACAGAAGGCATTAGTGATAGGTGAGCTCAGGTACATGCAAGGTAAGGTGTATTCATCAGGCATTTCTTGTGAAGGTTAAAGTATACAAAGAACTTAGCCTTGTGTTGGTTAAAGTTGGTTGCTTCAAGGGAATATGTGCT
Source organism: Tonatia bakeri (assembly GCA_004024845.1). NCBI lineage: Eukaryota > Metazoa > Chordata > Mammalia > Chiroptera > Phyllostomidae > Tonatia > Tonatia bakeri. Next base: position 106,306 of record PVIA01004277.1, read on the forward strand.
TTATGTAAAAATGAAATTTTAGTTATTAAGAATACCAGTGTGTTTATGATTTTTTAAAAGAATAGTTACAGTTTGTTGTGTGTTTAAAAGTGTGTGGCCCGTCCTGAATTTGAGGTAGGTTACGAAGTCTGACACCGAAGGACGTCGATGCCACTGGCCTCGGCCGTGGAGCCTGGGCTGGGCCTGTCTTTGTGTCGAGGGGAGGAAGTCCTGACTCTGAGAGGCTTGTCAGGGGTTCTGTGTCTTGGGCCATTACCGTCGCCATCCTTTTTCCGATCCGAGTCTTACTGTGTTTTACAGTCACTCCCAAGCCTCAAGGGTAGCTCTCACCTGCGGAAGATGCAGGAGTTGGTTCTTTGGGGTTGCTGCCGCTCGCCTCCTCACGAAGGGTGCTGAAATCCGCTGCAGACTTGGACTTTCCCTCAGCCAGAATATACTGAGGGGACGGTTTTTTTAAAATAATGTTTTCTGTAAGTCTTGTCAAAGTGTAGCTTTGAATCTCCAGATGGGTTGAGAGCACACCCCTGTCTGTGCTCTTCATTCTTATGTTAGAGAGAGAGAGAGAGAGACAGAGAGAGAGAGAGAGAGAGCGCGCTTTCCATCCCTACTAGGGATTGCACACCTTCACCTTGCTTCTGACACCTAGCAAGTAATCAGGTGGCAGCCCGAGCTTCTCAGTGTTCCTGAGTTGCTGAGCACTATGCATAGGGTTTTAGCAGTTGGTGGGTTTTGTTTTGATTTTCTGAAATCTCTGAAATGTTTCATGGGAGCATCCAGGTGTGAAATAAAGCACCTTCAGGGCTAAGACTTGAACTAGGCAGCCCTGAGCAACAGCGCTGTGGGAGCTGTGCTGCCTCTGTGTTGCAGGCGAGCCTTACTGCCTTAGGCGTTCCCGGAAGCTCGGTGTCTCAGAGCGTCCCCATTGGAGGGCATTGGAGGGGTTTTTGCTGTCTGCCTGACTTTGCTATTCCAGTTGATTTGAAATCATTCCTGACATGCCCAGAGGATTCAGAACTCTAAATTAAGGGTTTGGGGATTTAGAGCAGCATTTAGAATTCTGTTGACTTTCTTACCAATTTTCAGTGTCCCCAGAGGGGGTAAGCCATAATATCCCATGAAACTGCATTTCTTTTGTCCATCCACAGGGATAAGAGCTGTCCATCCAGATTCAGATGTAGAATGTTTTCTTTCTGTAGTTCAGAGGAAACTTAGTTTAAGTTTAAAGATGTGTTAGAAAACCATCACATATAGAGTAAAGATTTTATTTTCTTTCATTGAGACTTCTTTCTTCAGTGGACATGTCACTAGTTAAAAGCTAGCTGGAGGCTTCCTTTGCCAGAAAGACACAGATAGGAAATGTTTAAAAATAACTTTGCTAAAATAAAACAAAATAATAACTTAATTCCCATGCTGTACTAAGATCTAGCATTTTCCTGGAAAAAGTTACAAGAATAGTGACTTCTGTCTTCAGGCCACCCAAAAGAAGGCATGCACCTTGCAAAGACCCCAGGGGCCTCTTTATAATGAGCCAAAGTAGATATTATAAAAGCCGACCACTAAATCTCACGTGCTATTGTCACAGGGGCAGTTTCCGGGTTCCCTTTTGAAGCCCATTTATGGTTAAAAAGGGAAATCTGGTTTCCTACCCCACAGCAAGGAAAGCCAGAAGGAGCTGCTGGCGGTGGCAGTCGGCATCAAGGGGAAGTGTGATTGTGAGGAAGCAGAAAAAGCAAAACGTTCCTTCTGTTGTAAAAAAGAAACATACCATCTACACTGTGTCTGAAATGCCGAAAACTGTAAGATGTTCATACTCATTTACCAGCTAATTGGAAAGTAAATTGTACGGATTATCACTCTCCCTAGTGGTGCCAGGTTATCGAGGGTAATTAAGTAGCTGTAAGGTGGTAACACCTTATGTAAACTCTGTTCCAGAAGCACTTGGGCACATGAAACGTGATAGATTATAAAATTCTGTTACTTGAGCAACATCTCAAATAGGAGGAAAGAGGATTCGAGAGCCCAGCATCAATGAGATCAGAGCCCTTTGTAGTTCGGTGGCCTCTGCTGTGCCCGGGCCAGCTGCATCCGCTGGGCATCACTTTAACTTTCTCCAGGTGCTCTCATTCCCCTCTTTTCTGTACTGTCCCTGCCTCCTAATGCCTCTCTTGCTAGAGAAGATTCACCTCAAGTTAAAGTTTGATTTATTGGACTGTGATATAAAGTAGCAAATCACAGAAATGTTTCCAGTGCAGTTTTTACTTTTTAGAAAAATCAGTGTCCAAGAAGAAATCCTGTCTTCCTCTTGAAATTAAATGATCCGTAGGCTGTTGGATTCCTTTTGTTTCTGAAGCATGATCTACCGTTCTTTAGTAAAGACGTCCCCAACCCTTGAAACCTTTCTGTCCTTCAGTTCGTGTTCGCCACTGTTTGGTGACAAGCTGTGGGTTGGGGTGATCTGAACAGGCTCCCTCCAGGCCTTCAGGAGCAGTGAGTGCCTCTGCAAGCAGGCTTTTTCATCTGGAGTCTGTGTGGCGATGAAAGTCTCCCACAGTGACCCACCTAGGTCCTGTTAGTGGGTTTTTGATGTTTGCCGGCTGACTCTGACTTTGAGGGATCTGTTAAAGGTGATTAACTTCTGTGGAAGCAAGAACTAAGGAAAGTGGCCAGGGAGTCATCTGGACTGTGTTACACGTTCTTGAAAAATCTAGTGTTTCCACCTAATAATTACAATACTGTTTTTTTTTTTTAATCTATTTATGGAAACTGATAAAACGGAAGTTATTTAAGTTTGTATTGAGTCTAGGCTCATTGCAAAAACCCCCGTTTGATATCAGTCTACCAATATCTTTTCCTCTTCTCTGCCTCCTTCCTTCCCCCTCCTCCTTTCTCAGAGATCAGATATGTGTGATACTTGTGAGTTTACAAGTCGTTTTTGCTCTAAGACAGCATGACATCACTGGCATCCTTACTGGAAACCCTCCTCTCGTGAGATCTGGCAGAACTGGCAGAGTAAACAGTGCCTTCAGGCGTATCAGGAAAATGGCCTGGCGCTTGATCCTGTTGTCTCTTTGTCTGGGGGTCTCAGTCGCTGCTGTTGAGCTTGAGTGAAGGAATTGCTACTTGAGTTCCGTTCTTTTGTTAGAAGTTTGGAGAGTGAGACCCTTAACTTCATGGGTTTTTAAGAGAGCATTCAAGTTCTTTTTAGTTCTAGAGTCCTTGATAACTTGAAGAACTGAAAATTTAATGCTTATTGAATGCTATGATGTCAGTGTATAGTAATCTTAAAGCCATGTTAAAATGTACTTGTGTTTCTGCACATCCTGCCTTTTGTGACCACATCCTTCTCTCCACCAAAATAGCAAGCTAACAGGAGTTTCAATATTTAATATCCTTCTCTGGCAGATGTTTTCTGGCAAAGGTCTTCCTGCGTTTATGAATTCTCTCTCAAGAAGCAAGAGAACACCTGCAGGAAGTGAATCAAGATGCAGAACACAGAGGAATAATCACCTGCTCTAAAAACATAAAGTACTGTTGCAAAAGATCATTTCTCTCTATTTGTTCCTAGGTGTAAAATTTTAATAGTTAATGCAGAATTCTGTAATCATGGAATCATTAGTGGTTAATGTCTGAAAACGCTCTCGCAATCAAGTCTGTGATGTATTAATAATGCCTTATCTATTGTTTGTAGTCATTTAAAATAGCATGAACCTTGTCCCTGTAGTCAGTAGGGGGCAATCTTGCTTTATTCATCTTCCATCTCAAAATGACTTTGAAATTAAATATTTTAGTGTAAGATATGTGTAATGCTGGCCATTGTAAAGGGGTTTTCTCAAAAGTTAAAACCTTTGTTATGACTGCATTTCTGCACATAATTCACATTTGCTGTTAAAATTAATCTAGAAATTTATTCACTTGTACTGTGAACACTTGGAAGCAACACCATAGTGCAAATACATTCGAGGTATGGTCAAGAACATGTTCCTAATTGGTAAATGATACGCATTAATTTCATACATAGTCTGTATTCTCAATTTTGCAGTACCTGTTGTTCTCTGTTGTGTACCTAAGAGATTGTAAATGTGTTGTCACTGTATAAAATAGAAAGGACAGGGACAAATACAGCTTAATGACTGAAATACAGTTCGTGTTACTTTCTGAATGATTAGAGTCCCTTTCCCTTTTTTTTCTTTCTCTTATCTCCTGATGATTAGGCCAAGGGTTGGGAGTAGGGAGGGGATTAGCTAATAGGAGCAAAGAAAGAATTAACTTGGAACTTTTGAGATGATCCCTAACATACTGTATGTACTACTTGCTTTTACAATGTGTTAACAGAAACCGATGCGTTATAAATGTAGAATGATGTGCTTTCTGCCAACTGGTTATTCACCTTGGTTTGCTATGTTAAAACTGTAAATACAACAGAACATTAATAAACGTCTCTTGTGTAGCAGCTTTTGCTGTCAGTGTTTCATTTCTTAGTTTGCATTTGTTGATTGCTAAGGCAATTTGTTTCTAATCTTCATTCACATAGATTCATACAGAATCATTCAGTAAACATAAAAGAAATTGGTCTTGGGCAATTTTTTCCTTCTTTTTCAGTACAGGAAGATCCCTTCTTTTATATCATACTCAGGACATTCCTAGAAATTATGTGAAACTTGGTTCTGCAAAAGATAATGGGCTGAATAGGGAGGAGGAGTTGAAGAGATCTTAAATCATTCTAGAATTCCTAATTATGCTTCATTTTTTAGACATAATCTTAGATAATTTATATTCAGTACTTTGTGCGTGTTCTCTGCATTTGCCTTTTTTTCTCACTTGACCAGCCTGCTGGTTTAAGTCCTGTGAGCACCCAGCTGAGGCAGAAGAGTCCTCATTCCTCCTGATTGGTTCTTAGCTCGACTGTGTTACATTTAGAGACCAGTGATTCTTACCATGTCAGCCATTTGATTGTTTTCCTTCTTCCACTTACTCAAATACAATATAAAGAAAAAAATGCAGCAGAATGGTGAAATAACACACAGGCCAGCACTTGAATGGTGTGATGGCTGTGCATGTTCCCTTACCTGCGGCAGGCGAGCATCCGGGGTGAGCGCAGGAGGCCCGTGCAGGGCGTCAGTGTGTCCTGCACGGCATGCAGGTGGTCCAAGAGCCGACGGGAAACTGAGCGCCTCCTGGACTGACGTGGCAGTAATCATTCTACCCGATTTATGGATTGTTGTAAGTAATAGGACAATATGTTCTTGTTTAAAAGTTGTATTTTGCAACAGGTAAGTAGGGGCTTCATGAAAGTTTCTTTGAAGATTTTTTTATTTTGAATTAAATTATATCAACAATAGAGTTTAGAAGAGTATATAGCCGATAATGTTCTGAGTTTCAGAATGACTACATCGCTAACAATCTGAATAAATTATCTTACAGAACAAATAGAAGGGCCCTAAATCATGCTCACTCAGACATTGTGGACTCGCTTGGTGCTTTTTCTTTAGGTCCTTGTGCTTTATTTGGTTCTGTATATTCAGTAGTTCTCTGAATATACAGAACCACAATATTTGGAATTCCTATTTCTGCCTATTTGGTGGTTCGTAAGACTTTTGTCAAATGTAACCCTACAGTTTGATATGCTTTAAAAGTATTTATGAGGATTATTTTTTTTCTTTTAAATGTTTTAAAAAATTAAAGTCTTTCCTCATCCATAAAGTTGGTACCATAGGTCACCTATAGTCCTTACTGTTCAGGGCGGAAATGTTTATGCCGCACACTTCTTGTTTTCTCTTTCTCATCTTTTCTGTCTCCCCTTGGTAGGCTTATTACTAAGAATAACCCTCTCAGAAATAAAGGTGGGCCATTAAAATAAATTACTCGAAAGGGGATATTGAAGAACCACTCCAACTCACCCACGGCTATGAAATAAACTGGCTTTGACCCTGAGCTAACGGACAGCCAGGGCTCACCCAGGAGCACAGAGGCTCCTCCTGTTCCTCACTCGTTACTGTTTGGAATCACACAAACTACGTCTAAAGGGCTCTGCGTAGCCATTCCTTTTTTTCCTTCCTAAGAAAATTAGATTGTTTTGTGTGAGAATAAAAGGTGTTACTAAGATTTACTCGTTAAAAAAATAAGAATGAGTATCTACTAACAGTATCAATTCCGTTCAGAATTTTAAAGAAACGAGATTTTTAGTTTGGCATTCTTGGCGAGTATAAGCTAGCTGACATGAGCTATGGTCCATCGTGAGTCATTAGGAACACGTGGAATTTCATTTGGCCTTATCTGTAGTCTTATACTGGGATACACTGCACTTAGTTGAAAATTTTTCTCATCTAAAGGAAGAAATAACTAATGAAAGGGAGTTTCAGGACCAATAGAAGTGATCATTTAAGTGGTTGCCTTAGGTGGCAAGATTCTCAGGTGAGGATCAACAAAAACCCACCCCACGCTGGCCTCGGCTTTGAATCCATCCCTCCCACCTCTCCCAATGTCTGACCTCCTTAAGGGTTGGCATGGGAGATACTGAAAATCACTTGGCTCTGCTTCTAGTAAACACCAGTATTCAACTCTTAAAACATGCCAAAAATAGACATAGAACTGTATGTTTATGTAAAGCATGAAGGAGTAATTTATGAAAAGGTAATTGTGGCTTCTGTTACCTTCCCAAATCTGGTTCTTGACGCCTCAGCAGTGCATCCAGGTAAATCATGTGCAGGATGTGATTCAACTGGTGTTTCTGCTGATGTTCGAGATTCTGCTGGTGTTTTCAGCTACTTAGATTTTCACTTCAGGCTTCCTGAAGATGATTTCAGAGATAACGAGACTCATAAAAAATGCAAAATATGTTTCCATAGATGGTTTGTACATTGTTAAAAATTTGTTTTGCATATTTTAAAGCCCAAATAGTACAGATAGTCTGTAAGGGAGATAAGGTAGATTGAGTGAGAGTACTCGTTAAGCCAAAACTAAAACACTCTTGGTTTAGATTTCCCATTTACATACACCTGTTGACCTGTGTATATTTGTGCTCATTGAAAACACCCTCAAAAAGTGCTCTTTGACAGGCAGCCTCTGAACATTGGTTCTTTGTAGGCTCTGTTACAAAGTGGAGGACCCGGCAAGGAATAGACCAGGAATTCCCAAAGGGGCGAGTAAGTTTAGGTTGAGAGTAAAAGGTTTTCAGGAGGAAGAGATAGTGACAGAAACTGATTTTGCATCATTCCCCTTCTAAAAAGAGGCTATTGTACAACCCAGCTCATTGTATCACCTACAACCTTATAGCCTATAGAAAGGCCTGTTCTTCAGGAACCTTGGGAATGGAGAGCTGACCACTTGAGGACAGTTTCCCTGTCTGTAAATGGTTCATGTACTCTATGGCATTTGGTCCCCTTGGCCCTCCAGTTATCCTCAGAACTTGTCACTTGTACAATAGAGATACTACTCAAGTTTAGGTTTGATACCTGTTTTCTCTTAAATGTCTGGGTTTTTTTTAATCTTTACCAAAAAGCATGTTTCCTGATTTTAAGAGTTTTGATTCTTAAGTTGATCAATTCGTGAATTACTAAGATGTAAACTTAAATGCAAAGCTCTTAAACATGAATAGAGAACATACAAAATAGAGAGAATTCGCTTGCATTTATGAAGGATTCCATGCCGGTCAGAGACAGATGCAATTGTATGAAATAGACATCTCCCGACCCAGGTTTGTACGTGGTCCTCCAAAAGGGATTGTTTTGCTCATTTACGGTGGAGGCGAGGTGTTTCACAAACTTTCCTCCATCCATATGTGACTGCAGGTTTATAGACACCAAAACTGAGAAAAGTGGTTCCCTTACATCTTACAAAGATGAGTGATGGATATGAGAAGTGAGTAGTTATTGTTGCTCATTCATTGTCTGGAAGATTTGCAAGTGGTATACACCATCTGGGGAATGAGAAATTGGGTCAAAAACCGGAAAGAAACCTCTCAAATAGAGAAGGTGATTTATTGGCACAAAACATTATCAGCTAAACTATAGAACTAAGAAAGTGTGCTGCTGCCTTACTCTTCTGAAATTTACTCTGAGCTGCAGTGATTTTTCACCTTGCACATCAGGGCCTGCCTTCATGCGCCTTACTGAGAGCTGTTTCCCCCAGTTAAGCCAGTCAGTTCCTGAGCCAAGGAGAGAGCATCGGAGCAACCTGTTATCATAACTTGCTAGAGTTACACTGAATGAGACATCCTTCTGTGCATTTGCACAGCAGTCAGAAATCCCTGAAATGCTCCCTTTAAATGCAGTTTTAGAATGTTGCCAGCTGCTTCCTGATTTCCATGTCTTTATTTCGACGGCACATTTCACAGGCTGTATTTGTCCGTCACTGGGTTTAGATGTCGTTTTGGTATGTTTTCTTCTTTGGTTATCGACACTGAAGATTTTTCCATCCGTGGTTTATTTCCAGTTTCCATTTTAACTGGGATTGCAAATAAATGATGGAGTAAGCCACTGGGGAGATCAATATTTTCACCAACCCTTTCATTACGAGCGTCATTTGGCGCTGTACAGTTGTTTAAAAGAAACAGAGTGGCCACTGGTGGCCTAAAGAAACAAAATCAGCAGTCCATTTTTCCCTAAGTCTGACTCAGTGATTCTCAAGCATTAGATCTGTGTCTCCATGGTCACGTGTATGAGAAAAGCGTTGTGTGGGGTAGGGATATACATTGTACTAAGCCTGTATGTGTGAAATGGGGTTTCATCTGTAGGAGGTCTGTCTCCTGCTTGCTCAGGGCCTTAATCCCTTCTGTGGTTTAGCAGTTCCCTAGACTTAGGTACTAAAAGCAAGCTTTTTTTTTAATCACTCTTTTTGTGATACCCATCCTGTAGAATTATAAATGGTTCCTGCAACCATTCCACAGAGCTTCCAAGTCAGGGTTAATAGGTAAGTACTCATTTCAAATCTTCACTATCTATAGAAGGTTGAAGAGAAGAAACTAACACCTAAAACTGGGACTGGGAGTTAGTTTTTCATTAGTATTTTGCATGGTGTTGATTGTTGGGGAAAATTAAGAATTATTTTGTCTTCACGTAAGTGTTCTCAAAGCTCATGGTTGCAGTATTTTCCTCTTCTGCATGCCAGGAGTAAGAGGAGGACTGTGTATGCAGAGCTGTGGGGAATGGCCGTAGGGAAATTAATTTCTAAATATTTGCCTAAGAGTGATTGTGGACTCTTCCTTGGAGGTCTTTAAAAATAGGGTAGAACCTCCTTGTTTGGACTGGTCTAAGGGTAAAGGAAAAGGAATGGATTAACAGGCCCCTTGAAGTCCCCAACAACTCTAGAGGTTTGTATGTGGCCCATGTCAGTGACAGATGGAACAGTGAGTTCGACAGCTGTTGTGTCTGCCGTTCCCAGGCTGTGCCCCCTTTCATGTGGTGGCTCTCTGGGAGCACTGTCCTGAATAGTCTGCAAGAGAAAAAAGAGTGTGTCTGAACTTGTAAACCTAACTTTGGTGGCTTATTACCTACTGCTGCATTTTTTTTTTTTTAAGATCCAATGATCAAAAAATGTTGCACTTTGCTCAGAATTCCAAAATGAGAAAACAAAAAAACCACTCTCTAGTTTCTATGAAGGCATTTCCAAACTTTTGTATATTCTGAAGGGACTTTGTTTAGGTGGTATTGCCTAATACTACCTTTAAGAATCCTAAGACACCATGGGTGGAAGGCAAGATAGATTAGGTGGGTGAGGAGGGGTCTGGAGGAAGTGGAGGCTGGTTTATTAAGAAAGGAGGACTGGCGAGGACTGGAGTGAATTGGTGCCTTTTGTCCTTTGCCCCAGCTGTCATCCCTGAGGCTCACGACCGGGATGAGATTGCCAGCTGATTGCTAGGAGCCCCTTATAAAAGGGTTGGTCTAAATTGAAGAATACATTTAAAGAGTGAATAAGGATTTTTTTTTAATTCCTCCCTTTTCTGGGTCACTTTTGTTTACATATGATTATGTCTCCAAGATGTGGTTTGGATACCCTCTCGAGAGGCTTTCTTTACAAAAAAGAAAAAAAAAAATCCCTGAAATCCCAAAGACTCTTTCACCCTCCACTGTAGCATTTATGTAAGAGTGTGATGAACTAAATTTACTGGACTATAGTTTAAACTTAAAAAAAAAAAAGCAAAGAGACTAATGTGTTTTACGGTGGCGTGTTTTATGCAAGTGACTCATTGGTGGAAGTATATGGGCCATTTTAAAGTGCAATCTGATCTTGTGGGGAGCGGCACTTAGGTTCTCTGAGTATAGACACTGTATTTAGGACAGATTATTTTGTTTGTACCTTAGTGCCAATCTCAACCATGTCCACATTGGGTGCTTATTTTTGAGTAATACCTGATCCATCCAAAAACAGTACCAAAAATTGTTGTTGAAAACATATCATATTTTAATAGCAAACCATGGATACTTTTACTGCCTTTTATTTATTGCTGGTTGTACTTTATTAGAAGGAAAGGTAAACAAATGTGTTTTGCAGAAAATATGTAGTGTAAGTCAGCTCCGGTAGCAGTTAGGTTATTATTTTTTAACTAGATGATGGAGCATTTACACACTTAGTTTATTAGTGACCTTCCCATAAAAGTTTTAGGAACACAGGGCCAAACAGAGGTCATAAGTTTATCCAGGCTGGCCCTCGGGAGCATGGCTTTGGTGACATCAGACAGCTGAGGAGAAGCCAAGACACCTTCCCTACATCCTCAGGCTCCAAGTTGCCTTGGCTGGACCTCCAGCTGCAGTATTTTATTCCCCTCGGAAAGACTTACAGATGAAATTTGGAAAGTCACCTGTGTTAGGAGTGATAAATTTTTACTTTTGAAAAATACAGTTTCTAGCCCCAGCTGGTGTGGTTCAGTGGATTGAGTACTGGGCTGCAAACCAAAGGGTCAATGGTTCAATTCCAGGTTAGGGCACATGCCTGGGTTGTGGGCCACGTCCCCAATAGGGGGTGCATGAGAGGCAACCACACATTGATGTCTCTCTCCCTCTCTCCCTCCCTTCCCTCTAAAAAATGAAATAAATAAAATCTTTAAATATACATAGTTTATATATGTTAGAAATACTCATGCTCTGGCTTCTTTCTTTTTATTTATTTTAAATCTACTTCTTTGATGTATGATTGACATACAAAAAAGCTGTACCTATTTAATGTATACACCTTGGCAGTTTTGCAGATAAATATACATCTGGGAAATTAATGCCAAAACCATGTCATAAACATACCTGTCACCTCCAAAAGTTTCTTCTATACTTTATTATTATTATTATCCTTCTCACCAGAAAGATCTGCTCTCTTAGCAAATTTGCAAGTACACAATACAATGTTGTCCACTGTCGGCACTATGCCGTGCAGTGAATCGCACAACTGAAATGCTCTGGCTTCCTGCATAGAGTTGTTTCAGGCCTTCATTTAATACATTCTCATTTGTATTAGCTGATTACGATGTAAATGACCTTGTGCTGGCTGTAGAGTAGCCACCAGGAGTTTCTGGTCTAGGGAGAGGGCTGGGCAAGACAGAAGACAAAGTGCTTTCCTGTCCCAGAAATCTTTGTCACCATTTTATCTGCCTTATTTGTGTTGTGGTGGAAGAAGCTTTTTATACTTTTCAAGTTATAATGATCTGCCTCTAGTTTTCACCAGAACAGCACTGAAGATCTTTATACACCTAAATGCCCCTAAGGAAGGAAAGATTACTGCCACCTGGGGGAGCCACTCCTGAGGGGGCCTGGAAGGATGAAGAGGGGAGCATCTCAGGTGCCGTGAGCCTGGGACCCAGGAAGCCAGGTGAGAGGGAGAGCGGGCAGCAGTCCGAGAGGCTGGGGCTGGAACACTCCTTCCAGCTCTTACTGGTTGTGTAGTCTTGCGTCATGGACTTGCCCTATTCAAGCTCTGGTTTCCTCACCTGTGTACCAGAATATTTTCTCCCAGAGCCATCTTTAGTTCTGAACAGAATAATGTAGGGAAAGTGCCTGGTGCATAGAAGACAGCTCCACAGGCAGCTACAGTATTGGATCCAAGGGCAGCACATGAAAAGCCCAAACCTGTAATTCAAACCAAGGCCATTCATTCCCTTCTCAGGACCATGAATGAGCCTTCCTAAATTCCCTCTTTCCTCATTCCTTCTTTGCCAACGGCTGTCATTAGATCGTCCCTGATAAAGCAGGCCCCTCCCCCTCCTAAATTTCTGCAGCCCAGATGAGAATGACTTCCTCTTGCTTTTCTGGTAATAATACCATCATGTGTTTATGTAGGACGTTATATTTATATACATGTTCGTTTGATCCTCGCAGATCACTATAAAAGGGATTATTACGAGTTCTTTACCAGCAAGCAACCAAAGCCTCCCTCCTGAGGCAAATAATTTTTCAACACTCATCACATCAAAACTCTGTAAATCCAATCAACGGACTCTCATTTCCTTTCCTGAATTCTACAGGCTAAAATTCTGGCCTCCTTTTTTCTTGGGCCATTTGTATTGCATTACAAAATCTGCCGTACACTATCTGTGGATTTAGGTCTTCAAAGCCTCCTTTGAACTCTCAGCCTTTACCTTGTTTCTTTCTGTACTTGCCTTAAATTCTTTGCTACTTCTTCACCTCTTCTCTTTGCCGCCTCTCTGCATCTCCCCTGACAAGGTTTTCTGTACATCTTAGATACTCTGCTTTCTTTGCCTTTTCCTGTCCTAAATTTTTACACATTTCTTTTCTGCATTTGCAGAGAGGGCCATTTCCTTCGTGGCCATGTCTCCCTTTCCTTTGTCCACATCTGGCCTGTCAACCCATGTCCCTTTCTGCCCTCCTTCACTATCCCACTAAGCCTTACCCCACGAAAAAATCACAGGCTTTCTTTTCCTTCCAGAAGCCTCCGGTTCTCGTTCCTGAATGATTCAGGGTGGGTGTCCTCAGCCTGTGTGTCTGTCTCTCTGCCCTGCAAACCCAAGCCTACCCAGGTACGACTTGCCTGTTTCCTCCTTTCATTTGGGTCTGGGAGCTTTCCCCAGATGGGGCGTTTGTTGCGGTGTCCCCAGGCTCACCACTTCTCCATGCCTCTCAGTCCTAGTCTGGGTCACTCATTAAACAGAGTACACTGGGGTGCCCACGGCTCACTGCTTTTTCCCCACTTCACATGAACACGAAGGACTTGTGCACGAATCCATGGCTGGCCTTGGGTCTGCACGGAAAGGTGCCCGGCCGTTGGCTGGCCCCGAGTTCCAGAGTTCTCTCGATGTTTCTGAACTACCTCCCAAGAAACAGGATTCTGTAAGCATCTCATTGGAATTTTGTCTTCTAAAAATATCTCCAATCTTTATTCAAATGTGTATTCAATCTATGTAGTTAGAAAAGCAGCATTTTATCTGCTTCATATGTGGGGTCTCAAGATGTTATTTACAAAAGAAAATGGTTCTGCAGTTAAAAGAGGGTTTGGAATCCGCCACCTGTGGGCAGACACCCCAAGTCCTTTCCCACTGTGCCTGAAACTGTGAGCCCATAAACACTCTTTCCGTTGGTCTCCCAGGAGTTTACAAAAACATCCCGATTTTGCGAAGACAACCAGCAAATCTAAAAGTCACCTTTAATTTGACTACCCACCAAAATCAACCATTTATTCTTTTTCAGCTTTGTTTTTGTGAACTCATCCTTTTTTACATTGTGTGGTACTGGCCTACCAGCACAGCCTGGTGAGATGAGGTCTCTTATCAAGTCTTTATATTTATGTCAGAAATTACATTTTCTACAGTCTTTTTGCTACACTGGAGACTATCTTGCCTTTTCCCACTTTTCAACTAGTTCTAATGAATCTTAAATGATAGTGTTTTTAAGCTAACTTCTAATGCCTCTTCTTTCCACTCTTTCATTGCTAAGCAGAATGACGAGGCTTTTGCAGCCGTTATAAACAAAGGCTCCTATAATGTTTCATTGATAAGGGTCCAAAAGAGACCCAGTTTCTCCGTTGATCTGAAATTCACTTCAAATTCCTTGACCCCAGGGATTAAACCCACAGTAAATATGTGTGTGATTGTTGGGTTGCAGATGCCCTTCATATATAGATAGTGGTGGGTACCATCAATGGAGCATTTACCATTAGTAAGTACCCTCCTTCATTCTTCATACACATTACCTCCGTTTCACTATCGTCCCAAATTGTTGAGGTGTGATACTATTACCCTCACGTCACACAAAGAAGGGAGGCTCCGAGTGGCTAACTGACTTGCCCTGTGCAAGCGCAAGCGGCGAGGCTGACACTGATTTGGTTTGTGGTGTTGTCAAGTGTGAACTCTTAGCAGTGATGCAACACCTGCCCTTCGGTGTGCACACCTGCTTCTGTTCCTACTTTTTATTCTCCTGCCCCTTCTTGTTCATCTTTAACACATTCCTTTCTCTTCCCCCAAGGCTTCCAGCCTGCCAACTTCCCTTTACTGGAGACAGGGATGGGGGATTCTGGCCAAGAGAGTCAGAATATCTCCCCTAACACAGCCACCTAAGATGTTCTCTGGTCCTGGCATGTTCTGAATTAAGTGGACTCATGCATCCTTCTCCTCATTGTTCTGCCCGCACCTGGCCTGACCCCTTGACCTTGGCCTCAGCCTCCCCAGCTTGTACTTCAGGTTTTTTATTTCCCCTCTAAGCCAATGAGGCTGGCCTAGCAAAAGAGAGGAATCGGAATCTTTCTAGCTACCGCTGAAATGAAGTGATTTCTGCAGGCTCCTGGACAGAGACAGAGCAAGGTCCTGGTGTCTTCACTCTCTCAAATTATGTACAGTGACACCTTGAGACAGTATTTCAATACTAAGTTCTTATTAATAGATTACATTCATTCAGTACTTAATGTGTCCAAATGCTATTATTGTGCTTTTCATGCATAATATCTTTTAATCCTGTAACAATTCAATAGCAAAAATGCTATTATCCGCCTCTTACAGTGAGAGAGCTGACTCAGAGAAGTCCGGTAACTGGGGTAAGGTCACACAGTAGGTGGAGCAAGGATCCAAATCGTAGCCACTGATGGACACTTCTCCCCCCCTGCCCACCCTCTCTTTTTCCCAAAGATAATCCCTGTTGATTATGCAAACATTTCAACTCTAATTTTTGTAAAATTTGCCTTGATCAATAATACTAAATCTGGAGTGCTTTTTTAACCTCTTACAATGCTCCTCATTCTAATGGGTCCAGCTGTGAAAATTGATGGGAAGAGTGCGTAGTCTTTGGCCTTCTAAGAATAAGGCTGTTTCCATGTCGGGGAGGGTGTTTGAAACTGCCCGACGCATGCCATGTCTATTGAGCAATTCGTGAGAAATAGCTCTTCATTTAGATTTGAGAACTGACTACTGAAAACAAAATTTATTACATTAACAAGTCTGTTATTAGTCTCATTCTTTTAAATTGAACTTTATTTTTTTTATACTTGATATTTAGGTTAAGCTCTGTTGAAAACCTCAAAGGAAACTATCCATACTATTTGATTATCCTTTAATACACCTTTCCAGGAGCTTTAGACTTTCTCTAGCCAGTGCTTCTCAAACCGTAAGATGCATGTGCATTGCCTGGGAGTCTTGCTAACATGCAGAGTCTGGTTTAGGAGGCCCGGTCTGGGGCTCCAGAGTCTGTGTGTGACAGAGCTCAAGACTACGCGCGGGCCCCGCGGCTCTCATCCATGTGGTGTTCAAGAAAGAAATTCACATTCCAAATTCATGCTTTACAAATGCTGTTTACTAAATAAGCCTGAAGTCAAATAGTTAAGAGAAACAACCCCTGTCCTTCGGCTTCATAGCAGTCTGGTTTGTTTGGCATTCTCTGAGCTTGACTTTCTTTCCGGTTTACATTAGTGCAAGCAGGTAAACTCCCCAGCTTCCTCTCCGTGCTTCTTTCTGAGCTGAGTCATTCATCTCCTACTAGTGTGATGTGGTTCGGTCATGGCCTGAACTAGCTAACCCCTATGTCCTGCTTCTAGGACCTGCAGTGCATTTTCCTGGAAAACATTTTCTCCATCTTCATTGTTACAAGGTCTCTGTGAGGAGGGGCAGGGGGCAGGGACAAAGATTCGGAGGCCCAGGATGAAAGATCAGCTTGGTCTTGCCTGTGTGCACTTATCTGATAAAATAATACAGTTTGCCTCCCTCCCACCCTGACTCCGCCTACCCTGAGCCTTGGCCTTGTCTAAAATGGACTCCTGGATGGCAGTTGTGGATGCTCAGAGCACAAAGGGTTTCTTGTTTGCCCAAGGATCTATCAGTGTTTAAATAGAACCAGCGGAAATGCAGGCACACAGTATCAGCAGCTTATCCGGACCCATGGTTTTCCAGGTACATTGCTAGTCCCTTGAGTTTACCCAGCTCCATCAGCACTGAGCTAAAAATTGCAAGGCCAGGCTGTACTGCGCTGAGATAGGGCAGGGAGAACACGCCAGTTATTGAGGGTAGGAGTGTGTGGGTCCTTGAGATCTTATTTATATTCTGCCCATGTAGAGACTAAAGCCGTGGTGGCCTATGTATTAAGAGGCACCCAGAGAGCCCTGGCCCAGTGGCTCAATTAATTGTAGCATCATCCTGTGCACCAAAGGGTTGCAGGCTCTATCGCTGGTAGGGCACATGCCTGGATTGTGGGTTCAATCCCCCCATCAGGCACATATGTGACACCATTGGTCCAAGTTTCTTTCACATCGGTTTCTCTTTTTCTCTCCCTTTCTCTCTCTAAAATCAATAAAAACATATCCTCAGGTGAGGATTTAAAAAAAGAAAAAAAAAGAAGAGGTGCCCAGAGAGGACCAAAGTCTGGTTTAGGAATGCATCCAGAAGGTGGGCGGACTCCAGGCCTTTCTAGGGCGGAAGTAGGTGGAGGTACCTCTCCATACCCTGGCTCTCCATCTTAGCCAACCAGGTCTGTAGTCAGCTCAGGAAGTGGTGAAAGGAGGTGTCAAGTGTGAACAGCTTAAAACTGTATGCAATTTTGGCATTTGCAAGCGTGTCTGCACACATATTTCTCTGGGAGGGGATCCAGGACCCACAGGGCTAAATGCTCCTGTACTATTTGGGCTGCATCCTCTTGGAAGGAAATGTTCAGGACAGATAGATGGGTAGCCTGCTTTAAAATGAGTCTTTTCTGTTTATAATCATCACTCCCACTGCCTAAGCACTTGTTCTCAGCCAGATGCTGTGCAAAGCACTTTATGAGGATTGGCTCGTTTAATTTGCAGAACTATCTTATGAAATAGGAATTCTTATTTCTATTTTACAGATGAAGAAACTGAGGCTTAAAGAGTTGCGATTTGTCCAAGGTCACAGAACTAAGTAAACAACAGAGCTACAGCACCTGAACCTGGGCTTTCTGATTCTGTAGCTCTTAGCAGCATGGAAGGTTTGTCTCTATGTTTTAACATACTTGTTCGAGCTCCTCATATACATTGGCTAATTTGTTTAACTGGCACGGAATTACCCCAAACTTTAGCCATCTAAAAATTAGCTTCATGAAAAAATTAGCTTCATTTCACCCCATTTATATACTGCCAATATTATTAAATTACTATTTAATTAATTTTTTTATTATTAACTGCTATTAAATTTGTTATTACTTAGCCTCATCTTAAACACTGTCCATGCAATAACCATTAATGTGCCAATTTCATTTTTCTTGAATTCCCACTGACATAACTATATAGCCATTCAGATGAAAAACGGTATTTCCCTCTAACATCATTTATGGTACCATCAGCACATAGTACCACACTTTGAGCAATTCCAATGCAAGATGTGAAGTCTGTATGTCCGACTGCAGCAGAACTGTGGGTGCACTAAACAGCCTTTACACCCCCAGCCCCAAGC
The DNA here is from genome assembly GCA_004024845.1 of Tonatia bakeri. NCBI lineage: Eukaryota > Metazoa > Chordata > Mammalia > Chiroptera > Phyllostomidae > Tonatia > Tonatia bakeri. The sequence continues at coordinate 124,130 of PVIA01004277.1, forward strand.
AGCCTTTCCTGCTCAGGCCCCACCACCTCATGGAGTGTGATGCTGGGAGGCAGGGCGGTGGCTGGGCTGACTCCAGAGAAGGCGCTCTGGGTGGAAGCCATGCTCTGTATCTTTCGGGGCCTGTTTTCACAGCTCTAATGAGACAGTGGTGCCAAGAAAAAGAATACTACTGCCCTGGCTGGTGTAGCTCAGTGGATTGAACACTGGCCTTCAAAGCAAAGGGTCGTCAGTTTGATTCTTAGTCAGGGCACATGCCTGGGTTGCAGGCCAGGTCCCCAGTAAGGTGCATGCAAGAGGCGACAACACAGTGATGTGTCTCTCCCTCTCTCCTTCCTTCCCCATCTCTCTAAAAACAAACAAATCAATGAATAAATGAATGAATGAATAAATAAATCTTAAAAAGATACTATAAAACAAAACTTGCTTTGAGGGGTTGAAGGACTCCCAGGACTAGGGCAGGAACCTGTACTCCATCGCTGTGTGCTCCTGCTGAGGAGAATTGCTGGAGTCCTGGGTGAGGGAAGAAATAGCCTGGCCTGGGGCAGAATTTGGGTGGTTAAGGGGTCCCAGCCTAAGTTGAAAGAGGTCTCTGAGGAAATTCCATTTGTTCCCATTTCTACTCTAACTAAATGTCTCTCCCTACGTTCCATCCCCTCTGGGACAGAAATTAAAGGGAAATTTGAAGCCCTATGGTCTGAAATTGTGTGGGCATCTGACCTACATCGCTGCGTCTTACAAGCAGCCAAAGAAGGATTCCTAATTTCCTGACTTCGCTGTTAAACCAAAACTGTGCTCAGACCCTCAGTGGCCGAGCAACCTCATCCCCTCTCCCCCCAGTAAAGTTTCATTTTGCATGTTAAATTTCCCAGTCTTGGGCCTTTAGCAACTAAAGAAAACAAGATTCTGGATTTCTTTTTTTCAGATCCTCACCTGAGGATATGTTTATTGATTTTAGAGAGAGGAAGGTAAGAGGGAGAAAGAGAAACATTGGTATGAGAAACATCACTAGGTTGTCTCCCATACTTCCCAACTGGGGATCGAACCCTCAACCTAGGGATGTGCCCTGACCAGGAATTCAACCTGCAACCTTTTGGTGTACCGAATGACGCTCTGACCAATTGAACCATAGAGATGGGCCAGGCCTTTAGCAACTTTGTAATTTGGCAGTCCGCTAACCCGCAAGTGAGACAGAATGGCAGTCTACCCCTGTGGAAAGGGGTGGGGTGGGGGGTGAGTTTGTCTTCTCTCAGCAGCCTGGGGAAATCAGCGAGTGGGAAAGGTTCTTTTTGAGGACTACCTGGCTCTGGCTCTCTGACTAGGCCCCCCTGCAGCGGAAAAGTGGTATTTTCTGCCCCTCACCTGAACTGGTATCTTGATCATCTCAGACACAGTGATTGCCTGTCCGTGGCGATTCTGGCTGTTACTATTCCAGGACAGTCATGCTTCCTTCCATTGCACTTTACTTTATTGCGCTTCCCTTATACTGCCTGTTTCATAAATTGAAAACAAGACCTCCGCCAGCAAAAAGATCAACCGCTTTACTGCAAGACTTGCTTTACGGCAAGACTTACTTTACGGCAGTGGTCTGGAACCGAATCTGCCGTGTCTAAGGAATTCCTCGACTGAGCTGTGGGAAAAAAAAAAAAAAAATTGTGGGGGAAAAAAGTCTGCTCTTGGATTGGCTGGGCATTTCTCGTTCTGACTGTCCTCAGCCTTGTGGGTCAGCCGTAGCTGACCAGGGACAGTCCTCCGGGGACTGCAGCAGCTCTGGTCCGGAAAGCAGAGTACTAGCTCTTGGGGGCGCGGCTCCTAGTCTTCCTGTGCTGTCTAGTCCCCCCGAACGCCCAGGGACTCACAGGTACGGTGCTCTTAAAATTGTCGCCAGCTTTCAAGTTCCCACTCCACTCGCCAGCACCGCCCCTCCTCCCACCGGGAGCCGCGCTTGCGCTCAGGTTTACAGAAACACCAGGCGCAGATGGAATGCTGCCAGTTGCAGGAGATTCCGAGAGAGATAAAAAGCACATCTTTGACCACTTCTTTACCAAACAGACCCGAGATGTGTAATTAAAGGCCCCGGGACTCTGCTGGAAATAGGTTTAAACTTGAGGTAATCCCTTCTGGCACTTCCTCTTCCTAATAACCATCAACAGAAATCAAACAAATCCACCTGGCTCCAGCCAGTGAGTCTGTAACCAGCAAAGGTCACAGAGGAGCGATAAGAGAAGAAAGCGGCCACAAACAGCATTACTGGAAACACATGTTGGGACGTGTTAGAAAGCGACTCCTGCCGGGCCCATCCCGACCCTGAGATGGGCCCGCTCTGTGGCGGTGAACCCCTTTCTCTCCCACGGGGAGAGAAGTGGAAACGGGTTTGGGTGCGCTCGGTACCTGTGTCTTTGTCTCTTCTCTCTCTGAGGTGTGACTCAGCCAGAAAGACTAGAGGTGCAGGGATTCTTAATGTTCTTTTAAAGGTATTTTTCCCCTCTTTGCAAAAGTAAGGCATGGCCATTATTGGAAATACTGATAAGCAAATCAAAGGGGAAATAATTACCCCTGTGGTCTTTTTGGTTCATCTTCCAGTCTGTTTCTGGTGCATGCACATGTACACAGGTGTAAAATACACACACACGTGTGCACAGAAAAGTTTTCCTTTAACTTTCAAACTGCATAACACTGTGCAAAGTACTTGTAGCCTGCTTTTTGTTTCAACCTATCTTGAGCATCTTTTGCGGTAGTCTGGCCTCACATCATTTTAAGTGGCTGAGTCATATTCCATCACCTGACTGGATCAGAATCTCCTTTAATAATCTCCTGTTTAATTTACTCCATACTGAATGTATCCCAATTCTCACCCCCGCCCCCCCCCCCATTAAGCTGTGCTGTGAAAACATCCTGACTGTTGGGTTTTTGGCTGAAAGAGCAGGTGTCAGCTGGTTTGAGCCTGCCCAGGTGAGCTCAGCATCAGGGAGGGGAGGAGACTGGGTTTCTCAGAGATGGCTGCATCCTCCCTGAGCGAGCCCGTGCCCTGTGTATCTTGAGGACAACCAAGAGAGCAGCCCTGGGGGTTAAGGGTCAAGTAGGTCCCTCCCTGGTGCCGAGGGGATGTGAGCTGCAGAAGCTGGGGGGTTTAATCCAGGATGACGTGGCTCAGGGGTGCTGAGGGCAGTGAAATGCAAAACCGCATGAGAGCTTTAAAGAACTGAAAGTGGGTGTCTGTGGTCCTCTGGGCTCAAGTGGTGGGTCTGTACCAGACCGAGGGTGGTCACGCTAAAATATAGTTATGTCATTGGTGAACTTGGCCCCCAGAGTTTTCAGACTGCGCACCTGTGTGCTGCCCCATGTGTTCTCCATCTGTGACATTTGACACAGGGGACCGCAATTAGGGAAAACTGCAGAGTGGGGACAAATGACAAAGTGAGTGGTGAGCATGCATGGAGCACATACAATGCTTCTGGCTGGTGCATGTAACCCCTGCCCCCCAACCCCGCCCACCAGCCCCATGTTGCAGGAGAGGAACTGTATGTGAGAAATGCCGAATCATCTGCCCAAGGCCCTGCAGCTGGGGAAGTGGAGCTGGGATTTCATCCCAGATCTGACGCAAACCAATGTGCCACACTGCCTCCTTATGAAGCTTTCTACCCAGGCAGGTTTATATACATAACTTAGTTACAGGTAATAGTACAAACCAAGGTCATTGTAAAAAATGCCATTGTTCAGTGGTATGTAGACAACTAGCTTTGCAAATTGGGGGTGGGGGGTAGGGGTGAGGAGGGCAGGTCCTGGAAGCATCCTCTTGAAATACTGGGTTTTGTATAAATTCGTCATAATACGAAGTAGGACTGATAGGACTACATTGAATGTATTTTGGGGTAGGGTACAGCTTCAAATGTTTGCCATTTTGAACTGAATTTCTTGGTTTGAACATCGTAAATGACTGTAAATAGGTAGCTTCAGAATTGTTCAATCTAAAATTTAAGTATGCATTCTAAAAGTTGGGAGTAGAGCTTTAAAAACAAACAGGGACAGGGTTCCAGTTTTGTGCTTTTCAAAATTGTTTTCAGCCTTCGAATTTTGCCTGTGATGCTAATAATTTTGATCCGATTGAGTAGAATGAAAAAAAGCCTTGCCCTGGCTGGCGTGGCTTGGTTGGTTGGAGCATTGCCCTGTGTACCCAGAGGCCGCGGGTTCGATTCCTGGTCAGGACAAATACGCAGGTGGCAGGTTTGAGCTCCAGTCAGGGTGCACATGGGAAGCAATCGATAGATGTTTCTTTCTCTCTCTCCACCCCCGCTTCCTCTCTCTTTCTTTAAAATCAATTAAAAAACAAACAAAAAAAACCCCATATCCTGTAGTGAGGATAAAAAAACAAGGCCTTGAAAGGCAAGAATGTATTCGGCAGTGTGTGCATATTGTAGGATCTAAAAACTGTGTCATCGCACAGTGTAGAGTGAAGCAAACGGTGGAGTCATTGCAGCCACATGGGAGCCTGGATATCATGTATCTTCAGCACCATCCCTGGGAAGGAAGGAGCTAACGTGGCACTGAGCTGCTTGCCCACACTGAATATGAAATTCCAGCCCACAGAGGCACGGACATTAGGAGAGAGATATTTCCTTGGTAGTGGCTGCTGTTGCTAAGATTCCAGTTTGGCCACCCACCCCCTCAGTCAGAAAGACAGTTGCAGTGGGTCTGTGTGGTGTTATTTGCTTACCAGGTACACTTTGGGGAAATGTCCTTGGGGCCTGAGTGCCAAGAAACAGTGGCACAGCTGCATGTCATGCTCTCTCGTCTTGCTAGAGCCCAGAGGTCTTGTAGAGAGTAGACCTGACTCAGGAAATAGTCTTAGCAGCACCACCATGCTCACACAGTTTATCTTGACTTGGGGGACCACCTATGCTCTCCTTCCCCTTGCCCAGCTGTCAGGCCTGAATGGAAGGCAGTGGATCCCATCTGCCCAGTGAGTCCCCATCACCCATAGAGAAAACTGGATGGCCTAGGAGCCAGGGGCTGGGGAAAATAGAGACTAGCACTGACAAGGTACCCACCTGCCTAAGGATGGAGGGGGCCTTTGGTTCCAGCAGGGCCCTTAGCCTCTGTGCGTGAGGCTCTGTCAGAAATAATAGTACCCCCAGCACAGCTGGGGAGGAACTCAAGGGAACCCAGGCCACCCCTAGGGTTCCGGAATGGTCGGGATGTGAGGAGGGTAATGAGGGGATTAGAACGATTGTGTGATTGGTTTCCAGGACCCAGCAGGGCAGATTAAGTGGGGAATTGGGTGATCTGTGCATACCTCATCACTCTCCCCGCTGCATTCATTACGGCCCACACCCTCTCTGTGGATGCAGCACTGTAGAGGCAGAGAGCCCTCTTTGAGATACCATCATTACAGGGCAGTGTGGCAGGCCCAGCAGAAGGAGGAGCCAGGTGCAAAAGGTAGTTCTGGTGTGGGTGCCTTACCATGTAGTATGTTATGCCTTCTAGTTATGTCATGTCTTCACAGATGGATTCTAAGTGCTTTTAGGCTAGAGATTAGTTTCTGCCTGTGGCTCCTGCATGAGCCTCATCCAGTTCAGAGTTCCTGGTAAGTAGTGGTCAGTGCTTTTAAATTGACCAACCAATCTCAAACCCAGGAGTGGGGGGTGGGACTGATATGTGTTGTGAATACAGCCTCACAGTCTTTTTAGGGCTGAGGAGTGTGGTTAACACAGGCTCTGCTTTCTGATATGTCTTTAAAATCTACCACACATCAGCTGAGTTGCTTTGGACAAGTTACTTAACCTTTCTGAGGCTGTTGCCCTAGCTGTGAGAGCAGAAGACAGTGTGACCTCACGGTCGGGAGAGCTATCTCAGAACTGCGCCTGGCTGTAGTCAGCACTTGGCACAGGTGTGGCTTCTGAGGACTTGGGATCTGAGTCTCTGTCCTGCTTCGTTAGGCGTTGGCCCGTTCTAGCACTGACCTTATCCACTCTGCTCTGAGCCAGGCCCAGCGGAAGTCCAGAAAGGTCCTTATTAAGGTTTACTTTTAAGAAAGAAAGGGATTTTTAAGGAAGTGCTTTGACCTCCTTTTGGCTTTTTGAAAGTCTCAGGGTATGACTAGGAGGAGACAGAAGACCACATGCGTGTTTATTTGTCTTTAAAAAAATTATTTATTATGAAAAGGTCCAAACTAACAGAATAGTAGAAAGAATAGTAATAGCATAATGAACACCCACCACCTTAGCTTTTTTATTGTGGCAAAGTAAATGTATCATAAAATTGACCGTTTTAACCATTTTTAAGTGTCAAGTAGTGGTATTGAGCACAATTACAGTGTCGCATAAGCTGGGCGCTAGGGGAGGGGAGAGGGGGGAGGGGGGAGAGAGAAGTAAGGTTCCCTTGCAGTTAGTTCCTGTGTTGGTTTCACCTTGGGAATGAGCTTGGGGGGCCTTTGAAGGGGGTACTGTCAGTTCTCAGGCGTTATTGATCCTGGCTCTCTCCTTGTAGGAGATTACAGACCTCACTAGCCTTTTCCTGAATGGCCAAATGTTTCTAGTCTTTATTTTTGCCCTTCTTCATATGATTAATAGTGGGTCAAATGGGTAGCAGTCCATCATTGACTTAATATTTGTGGAGCGGCGTCTGTGAGCATCGTCTTCAGGCTAACTCCAGAGACACATCCCCGAGGAGCCCACCATCTGGTTTGGGGGAGACACGTACACGTAGGAAGAGAAGACGATGTCAACCCAGAGACTGTAGAAATAGCTCCAATAGCTTGTCTGGCCTGATGGCAGTCATTTATTGAACATTTATTGTATTGTATGTTAGGCACTTATCTTTAAAATCCCTGGAAGGTAGGTAGGCATTACCATCTTGTATTTCAGATGAGGAAATCAAAGTCCAGAGAGGTTACATAACTTCCCCAAAGCTACAGAGCTCTTACACCTAGGAGTTCAGCTCCCTCTGTCTCCAAGCCCAGCTCACTCACCACCCATGGTGTTCTGTTACCAGATGTCATGGTGTTCTGTCACCAGATGTCAAAGGACACAGGAACTTAGCGAAGGTGGAAAAGTAACTACAGTTATTATGCATAAGATGTTTTGGAAATTAAAAAATTTCCTTTGTACATGTAATTGTCAATATTGTGCTAGCATTGTATTAAATAAATTATGGGAGTAGAGAAAATTTTTATAGGAAAACATATGCTCATATTCTTACCACCTTAATCTAATGTAAGTGCTTTTGTTTTCACCTAAGTCCTTCTAATCTTTGCCCACGGGCATTGATATACCTACATAGTGCGTATATTATTTCATGTTTTCTTGTTTGGTTTCATATACATTGTGAACATTTTTATTACGTCTTTATAATTTTTATGTTATGTTATTTTAATTATATTTTGATTATGCTATTACAGTTGTCCTGATTTTTCACCCATTGTCCTCCCTCCACCCAGCACCCCCACTCTCAAGGCAGTCAATGCCCCCACCGTTGCTCATGGCCATGGGTCATGCATATAAGTTCTTCTTTGGCTACTTCTGTACTGTACTGTACTGCACATCCCCATGGCTATTCTGTAACTACCTATTTGTACTTCTTAATTCCCTCACCTCTTCACCCATTTCCCCACACCCTCCTCCCATCTGGCAACCATCAAAATGCTCTCTGGCCCTGGCTTGTGTAGCTCAGTGGATTTAGTGCCCGCCTGTGAACCAAAAGGTTGCTGGTTCGATTCCCAGTCAGGGCATATGCCTGGGTTGTGGGCCAGGTCCCCAGTAGGGGATGTGCGAGAGGCAGCCACAAATTGATGTTTCTCTCCCTCTCTTTCTCCTTCCCTTCTCTAAAAATAAATAAATAAATAAAATCCCTAAAAAAATGGACTTGACTTGGTGGATTCCACAGAAAGAAGTGTACAGGTGGTGTGGAGGCATGGTAAATAGACTGAAGTCTGGGGAAATGGGCTCCCCTACATGGACTGCCCTACAGTATCTTATCCTTTGATCTCCTCTCTCTCTCTCTCTCTCTCTCTCTCTCTCTCTCTCTCTCTCACACACACACACACACACACCCCTGGAATAACTATCCTGGAATGTCAAGGATTCGTGGTCACTGATGGTCACTGGTTCCTTATTTCCCAAGGTCACAGAGGGGATGTGGGAAGTTGATGGAAGGTTGCTGAGGCAGCACCCTAGATTTTCCCTCATCTTACTAATAGGGGAGCCAGAAGGGGAGCCCTGTGTCCGCTTGGGCTTACTGAGCACTTGGCCCAAGTGCAGGAGCACTATCCCTGAGTCCTCACTGCCCTGAAACCCAGCCCTGGGCTGGAGTGTCTCCCACAGCAGAGCCAGAGGGAGGGAAGAAAGGGGAGCCAGGCTGGGCCCCCACTTTGGTTTAGAGGGAAGAAGAGAAGTACCATCTTACTCCATCTCCCACCTCTTTGGCTTATGGGGGCACCCCAAAGGATGCTCCACAGCTCTACCTGGAGATCAATAGCTAGATACCCTCTCCTTCCCCATCTGGTCCCCTATCTGCTGCCCAGGAAACAGGGAAAGTTGGTTGAAGGCCCTGCCTCTCCCTCCTCCCAACCTCTCCACTCCCCCGAACCCCACCCCACAGAAGCTGTGGCGCTGACGGGAACCAAGCAGGAGAACAGGCCACTTAGTGTTATCTCAGTCTCTTCTTTGGGAGCATCTGCTCCTCAGAGCAAGCCTGGGGCGTGCACCTCTCGGCAGAACATCCACAGGAGGAACCAGGGGATGTTAGGCAAAAGACAGATTGCATTAGGGTTTATTATGTTACACAGAGAAGTGGTTTGCCAAAATCTCTTTTATAAGTGACCATATCTTTTGGAAGAGTTTGAACAGGTTGACGGTTTGGAGCAGCGCATGCATGAACTCTGGGGAAGCTCAGGTTTGGACATGCTGGTTTGCCTGGGGAGGGCCAAGTTTATGCCTGTCTGACGCCTTCCATTTAAAACAGTATCTCGGCTTGCGCAATAAATTCTGGTCCCCCTGCCCGCAGGGACGTGTAACCGATCTCCAGAAAGAACATAGAATTTGGGGACTGGAAAGCAACAAGTAGAACCCACTCCCAGAGCCCAACTTCTACCCTGGCCCCTCTCAGCATCCCTGGGCCCAGTCCTTTGTAGGTGGCTCACTGGGAAGACTTTCCTTTCCTCTCTTCCCTCAGCTTATAATTCTGATGAAAGATGAGGAAGATAAGAAAATCGGGTACTTCTGGGGGAATGGCCTCCTGTTCTGATGGAGAGAACGTCATTGGGCTTGCATACAAACAAGCCCTATGAGGTAGCTTGTTCTCCTGGCTCCTGTGATAAAGGTAATGAGACCGAGGAGAACCCGCAGGAGGAAGCGGCCAGGGAGAGAGAAGGCCCGGAGCAGACTGCAGTGGTGGCAGGGTCGCTGCTGCAGGCTCTGTTTGTGGGGTCAGGGCTGCACCCAGAGCCCAAATGGCCGTTAACCACCTGATCTGGACCAGCACCTTGCCCACCACAATGCCTGCTGAAGGAGGAGGGTGGGGAGGCCAGTGCTGGCTCTTTCTGAGCCTGGACCACTGGCCAGGGCTCTTTAGGGAGTCTTGGACTATTCTTACCTTCTTTTGGCCTCCACCCCATTCCATTGGTCAGCTGTTTCCTGGGCAGCAGATAGAGGACCAGAATAGGCCTGTCCTGGAATGGGTGGAGCTGCTTAGTGACAGGGATATAAGTTCTGAGAAATGCTTCGACTGTGGGCCTGAGCAGCACACTCCTGTAGTCAGTTGTAACATGTGGTAAGTGTTTGTGTATCTAAACAGACTTGAATGTAGAAAAGGTACAGTAAGCACTCGCAGGACAGATAAAAGTAGTGCACCTGTATAGGGAGGGCACGCACCGTGAATAGAGCTCTCAGGACTGGAAGCTGGTTTAGGTGAGTCGGTGAGTGAACACAGAGGCTTAGGACATTGCTGTCCGTATTGCAGACTGTACAGACAGTGCACACTTAGGCTACACTGAGTTTATAAAGCAGCATGGGATTAAATTGAACAGAGAAAAGGGTGCAGCCAAGAGATGCGGTAAATGTGGGATGTGCGAGGCTGCTGCTGGCATAACGTCACGCAGTCTCACAGCAAACTCCATTTTTTATGAGCAGAAAGAGCGTGCTTTAACATGATGGTGAAAATATAGTAACTGCGTCGACCAGAGACGTAGTTGTCTGTTATCGTCTATGTACTGTACATAATTGTTACGTGCTATACTTTTATAAGCTGGCAGTGCAGTAGGTCTGCTCACACCAGCGTCACCACAAACACATGAGTAATGCATTTCACTACAATGTTCTGATGGCTGAGATGTCACTGGACAAGAGAATTTTGTATCTTCATTATAATCTTATGGGACCACCATCATGTCCGTGTGGTCCCTCATTGACCGAATGTTGTGATGTGGCATGTGACCATGCTGGGTGCTAGAAATACAGTGGCACTGGATCCCGACCCTCCCTGTGAGTGCAGTGGGTTTGTGACAATGTTTTGAACTGAGGACACAGGAGTGGTGGTGCTGCCTGCACTGGGGTGGGGTCGAGGGGGTGGCGGCTGTGGAAAGGAGCAGCATGTGAGTGCAGTCGTGAGGATGAAGCAGCTTTCCGTGGTGGGCAAGATGGGAAGGGCTTTCCAGGCCAAGGAAAGTGCTTGAACAAATGCCTGAGGGGTTGAGAAATGGGTGCAGTTGGGTGGCATTGGGAGCTGGCGCGGGCTGCGGAGTCAGTGCTGAGAGGTGGGACGAGAAAGCCCTCTGCAGTCTCGCAGGCTGGCGGAGTGGTCTCGGGCCAGTTGTTTCACTTCTCTCGGCCATAGTTTATTTACCTGTGTGATGGGAATCATGTGACCTACTTCATAGGGTTTGGGAGAATTAAAGGATATATTGGACGTAAATCAACCAGTGTGGTGTCTGGCATATACATGCTAACAAAATATAAATTATTGGCACAGTTTCTACCACTCTTAATAAAGGTGGGCTGTTCTTTTCCAAAATACATGGCTTGAGTCACTGGAGTGAGCTGGCAGTGATCCACTCGCAAAGCAGGTCTGGCCTTCTGACTCCATTTAGGACGATACTATCTGGTACAGGATGCTAATGGAAGAAAACTCATGTGGCTGCCTGGCTTGGGGATCTGTTGCCAGCTTTGTCGGACAGTTACATCATGTCAGTGGTGTGGAGCTCGACATCAGGAAATGCATTTGTTAATTACTTTTCATTCCAGGAATATTTATTGCAAACCTGGTACGTGTCAGGTCCTGGATCCAATGCCTTAGTAAGAATATGTAGGTAAAGGTGATGGAGAGAGGCAGAGAGAGGAGAGGAAAAACTCAATTCTTTCCAAAACTGATTTTATAAAATCTGGAGGCCACAAGTTAGCTGCTTTTTGTTTCCCCGTACCCAAAAACTTGGTGAAGGTGGGGGAAGAGTTCTTCTTATGTGTCTCTTTCATTGGAGTGTGAGTGCCTCAAGAGTAACCACTGTGGGGTTGAGATCACAGGTGTCCATTTGGTTGTCAAATAGATATTTATGGAGCACCTACTACGTGCTTAGCACTCTTTGATGCACCAGCTCTTTAAATGGTCTTTGAGGTACGAAGGACTCTCTTCCTGTCAAATAGACTGGGAAGGAGAAAGGTGGAAAACCCATGGATCTGTGTTGTCATCCACGCTGGAATCAAGTGCTACTCAGGGGAGTGAGGGTGGGGAAAGGCTGGGGCCTTGCTGCTGCCTTACGACTCCCTCTCTAGGGGAGTGGGCTGTTTCCCTAAGGGACAGACAGCCTATTGGACACTCCCATCCTGGATGTCACATTTCACTGTGAGGGGGTTTCATTCTGTTTATGGAAGGAGCATCTACTGCCACACACACAGTCTCTACAGAAGAAAGTTTATCTTCTTGTATTTCATTGGAGGAAATGGCTGCCTTGGACAAAGAATGATGAGATTGATTTGATAGCAGCTGTAGCCCCCACGTGTGAGTACTTACAATGTTCCAGCAAACAAGTGGTTTGCATTCATCATCCCATTCAGTCCCTACCACAACCCTGTCAAGTCTGTACTGTCCTCCCCGTTTCACAGATCAGACGAATTGAGACCCAGAGAATGGGTCGGTAACCAGGCCACGATCACAGAGCCTGTGGACACTGTGGAAGAGCTGGGAGTTGCCCCCATATCTCTCAGGCTCCAGGCACCTTCCCTGGTGAAGGGGCGAACCTGTTCTCCCTGATCTTCCCCACCCCTCCCCTCCCTTCCCTTTTCCCACCCTTCCCTTCTCCCACTACCAGCCCCTCCCTTTTTCTCTTTCTTAATGATTCTTCGATTAACCAAACCAGGCTTAGAAAACCCAGATGAGCTTTTTCTAGCACTGGGGCTATTTGTAGCAAGGCATCCACCGTGGGGCTGCAAGGGTTAACTCTGGCATGGTGCTTCAGAGATGGATGCCTTGGCCTTGGGAGGTGGCTATTAGTCCTCTTTTCTAATTAAAAATCGCCACCACTGGCTTTCATCCCCGTGCTAACTAGAAGAGTGTGTGTGTGTTTGTGCGCACAGCTCTTTATCTCCATTTCCTGTTTCATATTTAATCCGGCATATTTTCCAGTGTGTGGATGTGGAACACGTGTAAGGTTGGGACACGGTCTGTTAGTAATCATTCCTGCCTTTGGGGGCTGGTTTGCTCCCATTGAGCCCCACCAAAGGCTTGTGAATCCCAATCTTCCTGCCTCATGTAAGTTTCTTTGTCCTGATCACCCTGTTTTCTGAAGGGACTGCCTTCGGAGCAGTGGCTTTGCCTGGCAGGTTGCTCTCCAGAATGTTGGGACAGTTCTTGCATGGGCGGGGGGTGGGGTGAGTGGGGTGGGTGGGGAGGGCGCACCATGGAACTGTGACTAGGGGTTAACGGAAAGACTGAAGGCCCTGGGAAAGATGAGCCCCAGGGCGGGTCAGCTGGTTTGGGGTGCAATTCAGCTTTAGACCTTTTTGTTCTTCATCCAGGCTGGAGAGTCCGGTGCATGTTGTGTGTTCACTTTCTGACCTTTCTCTGACTTCTGGACTGGCCCCTCAGGCAGGCTCAGCAGCACAGCCTCACAGATCCCCATCGTGGAGTGAGGAACCGGGTCACAGGGCGAAGGATGGTACTAGGGACTCCAGACGCTTGCCTTCTCGTCCGCTCCTCCTCGGCCTAATAGTAGGTCTGATGAGGCAGAAGTCCTGTTGAGCTTTCAGTGCCCCAGGGACCCCTCCCGGTGTCATGGGTGAGAGTCAGGGTTCCGAGCTGCCGTGCAGGGGCCTGCCCAGCAAACACCCTGGTGTCTCTGGTGGTAGCAGTTCTCGTCCTGCTAACTGAGCTTCAGCACTCTCCTGAGTGTTTCTGGGCCACTGAAATTTTTTTGCAGTTAGACTTTGATAGCTAAGAATTATCTTGTGGATGGAAGGGAAACAACGGCATTGTAGAATGAGAGCTGGAAGGAAGCATACCGGTTGGTCAGGTCTGAGAGGGACAGGACCTGGGGCCTTGAAGCCTTCGGATGCACCTGGGGGAAGGACAGGGCCCTTGGTTCTGCATGGTGTGCACGTGCAGTTTTCAGGGAGTGGCTTTGTCTGTGGCCTTCACGAAATTCCCGAGGAGTCTGGGGCCTCTTCAGAAAGTTGTGAATCGTTGTTCTGATCTCCCCCCGCCTCACCAAAGAGTGTTATAGAAAAAGTCCCAGCAGAATAGGGCAGAGGGCGAGATTCAGAGGGCACAGAGGGGACATGGGTGGGTCTGAGCACTTCTGGATCTTATAGTTGTTGGCTCTGGTGGTGGGAGGGGACACTCGCAGAGGTTAGATGAGGTAGAAATAAATAGTCTGTATTTCTTTTCAGACAAGAGTAATCCATTTTTATTATTTGCTCTTAGCATTGAGGATAGGCAGTGAGGAGTCTCAACTATAAAGAATTACAGTCAGCCCAGACGCCCTAACTTTGAATATTCCATTATAAGAGTACAGTTCCTTTTATCACAATATTCTTATCTTCTGTTTGTTTCTGAGCTGAACAGAAATGCCCTAAGCTACACCCCAGCTGTAGAGTGTGTAGACCAAAGGCTACTGTTTTCTTCCTGCAGGAACCCTGGGGTGTTTGGGGGTTAAAAGGCCTGGGCCAGCCATGTGTGTTTAAAAAACAAGGCTGATTCCGCAGCCAGTGGCTCCAGCCTGACTCCATCCTGCTGTTAATGGAGGACAGAGGACCACTTATAGCTTCCTCTTCACCCCATAACAAATAACCCGGTGCTCCCCCAGGCCTTCCTGTGCCCCCACCCCCACTGCCCTCCCTGCGGTGGCAGTAGCAGGCCTGTTCCGAGTCTGGTTTCTCGGCAGGGCCCTGCGGTCAGCCCCCACAAAGTGTCAGTCCAGTTCCTCTCTCTGATAAGGCCCTAACTAACTGCATTAGCAGGGCAGCGAGCAGGTTTGCCTGGCCTCTGTCTTGTCTATGGCCACCTTAGAGCCTCCTGGACAGGGTGGAGGCCTGTTCTGCAAACAAAGCTTAGTTCAGCTTTGAGCACAGGCTCCCGTGGCACCTCCTCTGGGAAGTCTTCCTTGACTGCTCTAGCCCAGGTGGGTTGCCTCTTTGTTGCATTCACATTAACACGTTATTTCTCATGCGCTCTTTTAAAAAGTCCTTTATCACAGCCTTGACATACATATGGCTTGCAGTTGTTGCACCCAGCAGTGCTTCTTACACATGTGAGTTCTTTTTCCCAAGCAGACCTTTAGCTGCTTGGGCAGAGCCCAGTCTTAGCTGAAAGGGCACGTGGACTTTGGACTGTGACCCACCAGGGTTCAAACACTGGTCCTGCCATTCATTTGGGTGACATTTGGAAAGCTGCCTATCCATTCTGAACCTGAGTGTCCACATTATGAACTGGGAAAAATAACGCCCACTGAACTGCCTGGGCTGTGAAAATCAGAAGTGCTGCGTACATGGTCTGGGTTACTGTAGGCACTCAGTGAAGTCACAACTGAAATGAAACCAGGCTCATTCTAAAGTCTCTGGAGGTCAGTGACTGGGTTAAAAGGGCTTAGAAATCCATTTGTCATCTAATGCAGAAATCAAAAACTAGAAGTTTCTGCCCCCTTCTTTGCCCCCCAGATATCCTTTGTCCCAGAAGGAACTACCGTTAATGGTTTGGTTTTCGTGCATTTGTCTAAATAATACATATTTTCACATAAACATTGTTCTGAAATTTGCTCTCACTAACCTGCCTTGGCAGCCTGTCCCTGTCACTACATTCAGAAATACTTCAGTCTTCTCAACTGCGCAGTGGTCCTGGAACGGCGGGGCCCTGACTTAGGGACCATTTCTTCTGTGGGTGGCCTTTTGGTTGTTTCCAGTTTTTCTCCATTCACACAGGATGTTGGCGAATGCTGCTTCTGTTTTCTGTGGCCGTGGAGCAGAGCCCTCAGAGCGCAGTGACTTATGTGTCCCTCCTGTTCCTGTGGACGGCCTCGGTGCGGCAGCTTTCAACCCTTCTCACCTCGTGACACACAGGAATGACCACAGTTCAGCGGCACACCAAAATTACAGTTTTTGCCGATCTGACCAGAAAAGTAGGTGTAATTTTGATTATTCACACCAGACGGCTATTGTGTTGGCTATTGTCACTTTTTATTTGGCAGTTTAAGGGAAAAGAGGTAAGTGCTCCTGACAGGTATTACAGTTTTAAGCACTTTTGCAGCACACCAGTTGAAAATCACTGCCTCAGTGGTTCTTTTGCCCATGGTCTTGGCAACGATGGAGCGTGTGAAAGAGCTCACATGGCTGGCAGCTGGTGCTGACTACTGGCTGGGAACTGAGCCGGGGCTGTACTCGGAGCACCTAGGCCCCCTCTGACTGGTCTCTACCTGTGGGTCAGGTTTCTCACAATGTGGCCTGGGTTCCAGAATGTCAGTTCTGCCATGTACTGTTGATCAAATCCAGTCACAGGGCCAGCCCGGAATTGTGGGGTGAAGGGCAAGCTCCGCCTTGCGATGTGGGGGCAGCGTGTGTGCCCAAGCAGGGCTGGGGCATGGAGTGGCTGGAGGCCATTTTTGGAGACTGAATCCTATAAATGTTCATACATTTGAATACAATATGAATATGAATATGAATACAGGGAGGAAGGGTTACAGTTTATAGGGAGGAAGGGTTATAGGAAAAGTAGGTTTGCAGTTGTTTGTATAGAAAATAATGCAATAAGTAGTAAGTAATAACACAAGAATTAACTGTTTCACATACAACTGTAGACCTTTTTTGCCCCACCCTGTGTGTGTGTGTGTGCGCGCACACACACAAATCCCCATTCTTCATGTGTCTTTGTAAATAGATGGGATTGTTTTTATAGGTTCATTCCTAGAAGGGAGTTGTTGGTTCAAAACGTATAGATGTTTCCAGACAGGAGGGAGTTATGAAAACAGCTGAGGGAATATAAAGTACAGCGTGAGGAATGCGGCCGTGATACTGTAATCCCTGTGATAACTGTGTGTCAGCGATGGGCGCAGACTTAGTTGAGATGATCACTTTGTAAGGTGTGGAAATGTTTAATCATGATGCCGTACACCTGAAATTAATATAGTATTCTATGTCAACTGTAACTGGACATAAATTAATTTTTCAAAAAAGACCTGCACATCTCAGATCTGGATGGTGACAGCACAATTGCCTTCAATGAAGCTGTTCCAACGACACTGTCCTCGGGGGGGGGGGGGGGGGCAGGCTCGTCTCTCCCTGTCTCTACCCGTGTTGGCGGTTATCAGTTGTTTCCATCCTTGTCGGTCTCATGGGCAAAAAACTGTCTGGTTTTCTCTATTAGTGGCATGAAACATCTTCACAGTGTTTCATTCTTCTTTATCCTCGAGAGATTAAGTTGTGCTACACCCGTGAATGTCCTATTCCTCTGGCACTGTCAGCGAAGCAGGGAGGTGGTGTGGGGGCCTGCGGGGAGCAAAGGCCCCCTATGAGGACTCTGAATCAGGGCCCCCAAACTGCTCTGCTGCTCGCCACCTGCTTTTGGGAGGGTTTCACAGTGTTGGTGAGCAAATTATTAACCTTGTCCTGTCTTCAGGCTCATTACTTAGTTGGAAAGCTTTTTCAGAGGGCTCTGTAATCCCCAGTTACAGAATGTTCTGCACTACCTGAGAAGTGGGACACCAGCTCTGAACTCTGAGCCCGGGTGGGGCTGCAAAGCCCTGGTTGGGAGTGAGGACGGAGTGAGATCAGGGGATGAAAACCCCCAGTTAATGCCCCCCTGTCAACAAACTGCAGGCTTTCCCCTTGTATTCCCATTCTCTCTCTCTCTCTCTCTCTCTCTCTCTCTCTCTCACACACACACACACACAGATAGGAGGATATAGGCAGTGATGACTTTGATAGAATAGTCGTCCATAATTTAGTTCAAAGACACTCACTGGTCAAGGTTGGTCTCACTGCTCTTCCAGCTTTAGATCCCAGCCTCAGTCTCCTGGGCTTCGCACACTAGCATGTCGGACAGTTTGGTTATAGGAGATGGAAAAGCCAACCTCCCACACTCTGGCTTAAGCAGGAGAAACCAAAAGGTGTTTATTGGATCATATACGGGGATGTCTGAGCATGAACTTGGAAATGGATTGGATTCAGGGCTCAAAATCGACACTCATCGTCCCTGGACTCTGTCTCTTGAATCTCCCCTCCTCATCGTAGACTCCTGTGAGCAAGATGGTGGCGACCTGGGGTCCCTTATCCTCGGTGGTTTAAGTCCAGGCTGAGAGGGGAGCTGTGTCTGCTGTCCCAGCGAAGGCCCCTGTGGCCTCTGGGCTCTGGTGGCCCCAGGGCCGCTTTTTCATCCCTGCTTGGGAGCCTTGTGGCCCTGGAATCTGGCACAGTGATTGGCTTAGGGTGGGATGTGTGCTCCTCCCTGAAGCCTGTGTTTTGGAACCTTGACTTGATCATGGAGGGGGATGGACCCCAAACAAGCCCTGGGAGCCATTTCCTGAATGCAGAAGAAAGGATATCAGGGATGTCAAGATCGAAAGTCCTTGGTTCCTCCATAGTGCCCCTTGAGTGGTCATTCATTCAGGATACAAGTGCAGTGGGAGGGATTTGGGGTTCTAACGGATCCTCAGGCAAAGCTAATTCATTTCATTCCAGGACCACCAGCGGCAAACAGGGAACTACAGATAGTCTAAGAACCATAGCCAGTGATCCCAAAGCCTGGCTTTAGTCATGGGTTGTAGTCTGTTTATCTGCCTTCAGTGAGGGGTGAGGAGGAGGCCGGGTGTGACCCCCTCTCCGGCCCTGAGTAAGGGAAGGTGTTTGAGTGGGGAAAAGACCATGATGGGCAGGTAGGAGCTGGCAGAGATGAAGGGTTTCCTTTCTTTCTTTTTTTTTTAAACATTGTTCAAGTACAGTTTTCTCCTCTTTACTCCCAATCCAGCCTGCCCACCTCTCCCTCCCAACTTCCCTCCCATTACCACCCTCCCCCTAGTTTTATCCATGTGTCTTTTAACTTTGTTCCTGTAAACCCTTCCCCTTTTCCCCTGAAATTCCCTCTTCTCTCTCCTCTGGTCACTTTCTGCCTGTCCTCTATTTCAGTGTCTTTGACTATATTCTGCTTGTTTCTTTGTTTTGTTGTTTAGGTTCCTGTTAAAGGTGAGATCATATGGTATTTATCTTTCACTGCCTGGCTTATTTCGCTTAGCATAATGCTTTCCAGTTGCATCCATGATGTTGCAAAGGGTAG